>JAGVSQ010009383.1:0-13660 GCA_022683975.1 Rhyacophila evoluta | reverse complement strand
TATAACCATATGTATATCGTGTTGTTAATGTATTAAACTTATAATTTGTAATATTGCAACATGTATAAAGCAAATAAATAAAAATAAATATGCGATGCACCAAAGAAAAGTATAAGAAACAGGAAAATCGTTAGGATAAACATTTCTTTACGTGTGCAAAATATAAATGACTTAAACAAATAAGAGTAATTTATAAAAACAAATAGCAAATACGTGCGAGCAACGCGTAACCGGTTATCATAGTTAAGCAGAACACCTCCAAGCCACACCATATCGAACTGAGTAAAACGCGATTGAAATTTTAAAGACAAAAAAATAACATTCGATATGACTTTTTACTGTAAAATTTTTCTTATAATCATATTTATGTCGTGTTGTAAATGTATTGAACTTTTAATTTGTAATGTTACAACATGTGTAAAACAAATTAATATGAAATCTAAATACTTATATGGCTTATATTACATCTTTTTTGATTAGTAGATTATTGAAAAACGTACTACTCTACACGTTATGGAATGTTTTGTGGGTTGGACGTCTTCTGCTAATTAAAATTTTGGTCGTTTTGTGGTTACATTTGAATGAACATTATATTAGTTGTTTCCTATAAAACATTGGAATTGGTTATATTTAGTACATTTTTTTTGTTTATAAATAAAACCATATATACAACATATATTGACAAAATATTTGAAAGTGGCATTGTGATAATTAGTATAATTTAGAACAGGTATGATCAAAAATTTATTTGTAATTAAGTAATCTTATATTTAAACTTCATAGCCAAAAACATTCAAACCACATGGACGTTTTGTAGACATTATTGTTTGTAAATTGTTAGTATCCAGGTTTTAAAAAACAGTGACTATTTATTTTGTGTGTACATTTCTGATTGGATGTCTTTGTTGTATTAAAGTATTGATATTTTGGAAGCACTATTTACAGTAAAATGAAAATTTTAATTTGTGGCTTGGACGTCTTCTGCTTAACTACATCCAACTATATTGCTGATTTCGATTGATCTTAAACGATAGATGTATGCCGGTGTTACGAATAACGCATGACGCTCCAACAGCTGACAGATGAAATAATATAATTATGCGTCATTACAGCCAAGTACCCAAACCAGTAGTAAACTAATAAACATAGTTTTATGAAGCATCGGTTACTTCAATAAAATCGGTAAATGAATTTAAATGAAAATATCGTCAGAATTCTATATAATATACTCAGTCTAAATTTAAGTTATATATCAACTCTGTTGAGGCAAAAGGCATTAACTCTTTTTATTTTTAAATGCACAGCTAAATACATGTTCTGTCTAAATGAATCAAGCTGCGAATGCCGAATGATTTTCTAAATTCGGCTTTAGATTTTGAAAAATGTTGGAACTATCAAATTTGAGTTCAGGAAAAGTGAATGAAATCTTATTGACGGCAATATTTTTCTATGAGGGCTAATGCCTTTTGCTTAAACAGGGTCGATATACAATACCAAATCTTCATACCATGTAGTTTTTCATTAATTTCACTCTTTTTAATATTGTACACGTGTTGTGCCTAAAAATTATAAGTTTAAGCCATTCACAACATATAAAAACATCAAGAATTTAAAATTAAACACGTTAATTAAGAATTACATTTTGTTACTTCATATTCCGCATCTCCACAGTCAGCGATTAAACATATTGTGGCGTAACGAACGAGTAATACACATCACAAAAAATTAACCCGAAATATCCTAAGAGAGTATACTGACAACATACATCGTAACTAGACTCACACGTATGTTAAAAAATATCCTTTACCTAATAGAGGTAGAATAACATTTTAAAGGCTCGATTATAAGCCTAGTTTTTTCGCTGCGTAATATATCACGTATTGCTTTTAACATCAACATTTTATCCATTTATCCCGAGAAATATTTTAAAAATCTAAAAAAGACTAAATGTACTATATTTGCTAATTAAAATGAAAATTTTCCATGTTAATATTGGTCGAATTTGCAATTATCACATGTACGTATTAATAATAATTTTGTACGAGTCACGGAAGCATTTCTATGAAGAAAACTCAAAACACACGTATGTTGGCCGGATATGGAAAATTAAAAGGAAAAACACTTTGCATTATCCTCATGTCAGTACACAAATTATTCGATGACATGAAGTTATTTGCTCATCATTATTGCATAAGTTTCTTAGAAAACCTTCCTCAACACACTTTATGACGGTTTTTATTACGCATCATTTGAAATTATTCAAAGAATTAAGTTTTCCTTTGAATTCTCAGTTATTTATTTGAAGTTCAATTCAGAACAAATAGTTTACTTAATAATATAATGTAAATCTCTATTCCAATAGGAAATGCTAGACCATTCTTCAATTTTATACGAAATGTCTGGGACTCCAAGCTACATAAGGTAAAAACCAAATGCCACCTATTCAATGCATGCAGTATATCGATCAATCTGCAATGATAAGCGGTCTACGATCATTTTTTTCTTATCAGTAGCTCTCTTTACTATTTCTAGATGGTTGATTGGTACGCTTTTGTTAAATGAGTAAAATTATGTATTATATTATTATGAAATCAGTATTTTTCGTTTAATGCTAAATGCTGCAAAACGTGGCATCCAACAAAAGCACAAAACAACCGTATTCTAAGCTTTTAAAATAGGTACCTGTGGTGGATTCTCGGGATACAGTGGTATGACTTCGTTTGAAATGAGAAGATAAAAACAGACCAACAGCCACTTGTCATTAACAAAGTAAAACTGCGGCGCTGGACCTGGCACGGCCACATATTGCGGATGCTTCAAGAGAGTCTGAACCTATTCTTCAAGCCAACCGATTTTTGGAGTCCCGGAAGACCTTAAATACTATCTATAGAATACATTCGGCGGAGTTACGGGATGCAGGTATGACCTGGGAGGACGCAAGAATACTGGCGGGCGACAGGTATTCTTGGAGACGGCACGTGGTGTCCATATGCCCCACTTACTGAACGAATATGGAAGAACAATAGAAGAGAATATAATGCCACATAATATAATCGTTAATATAAAGTGCTTGCTACGTTTTAACTATGTTAAAAACTGCTGTAAGTTTACGCTCGATTACCAACGTAAGTGTAGTGCTTAAGTGATTTTCATACCTCAGATTCTTGTACATGCTATTCGAAGGTGACATTCCAAACTCCTCCTCCTGAATCTTCTCCTTGTAGACCCAGGTCCCGCCGATATTATCGCTGAGCTCATACGCGGTCACTTCAGCATCAGGGATGTTCTTGACAATGTGTTGGATGGAGCAGAGACCTGCCACTCCGGCGCCGATGACTGCGATTTTCATGTTTGTTTCTGCAAACAAAAATAGTTTTAGATACACTATAAAGTAATATCAGTAGCCATACCCTAGTTTATGAAAAAGATAGAAAAAAATTGTGTGGAACTGTCTGTTTCACAGTTCCAGAGGCGTGGTGTTGTGCGCATACACACAAAGCTGTACGTAAGGCTGCCAGTCGGAGTGAACACTGTCCCTTCCACACTGCCGACTTCAACGTCAAAAAATTTTTTGAGCACCACCCACCAATTTTAGCTACGAGCCGCCACTAATCAAATAACATAATCATTTAGGCATTAAGTGCACTACAATATAATAAACATGCCCGTGTACTGTAGCATTTGAAGCTATACGCGAAGTTTCGAGGGATTAAAGAGCACTGTTACCTCCGCAGTGCCGACTGCGGCGTGCTGGTGGAAGTTAGCTTTTTTTACTTGGTGTGTGTTGTGCTTAAAAACCCCGTACCACATTCTTGAATATGATTAAGTGTAGCATTAAATTATTATCCGGTAGTATAAATAGAAGAGCTAGAATATTCTAATAGATTATTTTAGGATTTCATCAACTTTCTCAATAAACTTTTTTTTTTCCATTTACACAATTTTAACAAAGACTAAAAAATTCTGGAGCAGCACCTCCAATAATATTAATTACGAGACGCCACTGGTCTAGAATACAGAGGAAACAATTTTTTGAATGTTACATACTTAACATCTGAAAGCGTGTGTAGATTTTCACATTCAATTAATTAATTAAATAAATTATCAGTGCAACATTTTCAACATAAAAAAGTTTAATCTAGCAAGAAATTGTCTAGTATTACATAATTTAAAGACGTATGAAACAACGGATTTAATATTTTTCTGTCTCGAATATTTACATAAACATATACGAATTATAAAAAATAATGTGTTCAAGTTAAATAAAACCAAAAAATAATTAAAAGCTTGTATTTATCATCGCAATAAATCAATTTAAAAATTAACTACATTGTTGAATGTGTCACATTATTAAAAATAGAAGTTTATGATTTTTATATACGTAAAATCTTTCATAAAAAACACAGACGAATTTAATTTATTTGCCTAAAAATTCCTAGGCACTGCTAAAAAACGGAAATACCAACACATTATTTGCATAAAGTATTTTATGGCTATAAATTTGTAATTTTTTTTTTTTTTTTTACAAATATGACGACAATAAATAATGAAACTTTTAAATCCTGAAATTCTTCTATATTAATACCGAATATGGAAAATAAAAAGGACTTACAGGCCTATTACACTACACAAATTCAAGGCACCCTTACCCTTACTAAGTGCGGTGTAATAAGCTTTAGGCACTTAAAACACATACAAGAGACCACGCCCACTCTGCAGTAAGAGCACTTAATATTGTGTAGTGTAATAGGCCTTTTAACCCTTTAACTTTTAAAAATATATATTATCCGATAATCAAAATATATATACAGCTTAATACACGTTCTATCAAAATGATGTAAGCTGAAAATGCAGAATTTGTGTCTAAATTTAGGATTTAAGTTTGAAAAAAAAAGATGCTCTGTGAAATTATTGAAGAAGAAAAAGGGATTCCACTCAATCAATTTTACTTAACTTTTAAAATTTGTTAATTAATTTTATAAATTAATATTATATTGAGTAAATAAAACACCGGTTTAGTCTTCATGCAATTCAAGGTTGTGTCTATGTAATGTTTGTTGTGCCTCCTATAAATTTGTTATATCTGGCTTACGTCCTTTTTCTTTTCCACAGTCGTATATTAATATGATTCATACCTAACGATGTATCCTACAAAAACTGTAGCATAGTCAGATTAATTCATACATTAATGATATATCAAATTGAATGTTCCATTTTTTAAATTAGAATGAAAAAAATATGTTGCCATTCTTAAAAAGTCCCTTTAAATAATTTGATTATGGCTCAAATCATTAAATAATTGTTTTTTGTGCCTCCTGTAAAATGAGTTCTATGTTGGTTACGTCATTTTTCCTTTATACAGTTGATATAATTTTTGCCTATTTTTACATTTATTTTATCTTACTTAAATTATGTTCAGTGTCTAATAAATTGTTTATTGAGGAAAACCATAAACTCCCGTGCCATAAATAAATCAGTTTTGTATCAACTTTATACTATATGTTAATTCACTATGACCGTAGAATTTATCTACGTATCCATAATCCATGTACGCGACACTACAAGTCCTGGCTTCCAGCGACAACTATTTCCCTTTCAATTTGACAACAATTTCAATCGATATAATACACAATTTCAACCAAGTCCGCCCAGAATTTAAAATATTGACCTTTTATCTGCAAACCAGCTAAATCCACTGTGGTCGAAACATCGATTTTGATGCTATTTTGTATTTTTAACTTTAATTTTATACGTTTACTTATATGTTTTTGTTTTTTTTTTAATATTAGTTAATTAATTTAATTAATTAATCACAAAGGTCACAATAAAAACTACATAACAAATTCAGGTACTTAATTCAGGAAAAAGGTAATCTATATAAATGAAAATTTTAATGTTCGTTTGTTCAAAATCTAGAATCTCCGAAAGTTCTTTACCGATTGCTTTGAAGTTTTAACACAAACTTGCATTCAAATACGGGCGTGTTTTTATATACCTACTATTTTATAAATATCACACCTGTGACAGGTAAAAATATGTATTATTTTTTAACAGCGCCATTATTTTTAACCAGACTGCGCCACAGCAACGCGTGGCCGGGTACAGCTAGTTATAAATGGAATTTGAATTAACCTATTTATATTATATACTTAATTAATAAATAAAAAAACATACGTGCAAAAGGTGAATTAATGGGCATTATTTAGTTTTTATTAATAATTTTTCGGAGACTACAATCGTGCTGGTCGGTTATTCTAATCCGACTATACAATAGATACACACGCACATTCTCATAGTTCTTCGCTGACGGCATAAAAAGTAGCAGTGATATATATTTGAACACCGGTTTACTCAATTATTATATTAATTTAGTTAACGCTACACAAAAAAACACAACAAAAATGACAGAGGATATCAAATATTATATTGACTAAATCCTTGAAATTGTATCGCACACTTAAAGGAAACTGTACATATAATCACTTAGTATAACATAATATGTATGTTATTTGGTGATATATGGCTTGCGTATTAATAAACTCATCTAAACGTTTTCATGACAAAGATGCATTTAAATCGATTCAAAAAAAAAACGGAAGCTGTGATTTTGGCGCTTGAATTAATAATTTAAGCGACTGAACGTTTTTTAAATTCGACAAAACCATGCAGTTTTTTTTATCATATTAATTTTCATTTTACATTAAATGCATTTGTAAAACTCTTTTTTATCAGTTAGTAAACATCTTATGTTATTTTTTTTTAACTAACTACAAAAGTTATAATAATAAAATATTCAATATTATAATGTTGAATACTTCTCGTTTTAGCCTCTTTAATACTTAACAGCAAATTATCGCTCAGTTGAAATATTTAAATTTAAATAATTAATATTTTTGAGTGATGGTGCTTGATGGAAATTGATTTTAAATTCTAAATTATTTAAAACTGGTAAACTTCCATATTCAAAAGTAAAGGTAAAGTTCATATATGGAAGTTTACCAGTTTTAAATAATTTAGAATTTAAATTTAACTATTTTAAATCAAAATTGAAGGATATGGATATACACAGTGTAAAATATCCACACTGAATTTAGAGTCTATGGATATCTGTAATGTGAATCCTAATAGTCTTGTCTTGACAGATTATTTATCACGATGCTTGTCAGGCAATTGTTCAACCCAATAGGGTCAGTTATTTAGATGTCGGCTTAATATTTATTATTAAAATTATATTGGAGTATTAAGTATGTTTGACAGTTCACAATTATTCGTGGGGATCTAATTTAATCGATCTTCGTGTAGATGCATATTTTAAAGTTGTATAAAAAAATATATTAAAAATCAACATACGGTAATTTCTCAAAATTACATTGAATAACTTAAAATTCACATTACCTACTACTACAGTTACCCAATTATTTTTAAAGCATATCATGCAGACGAAACACGTGTTAAATTATTTTCAATAAAGAGTATGTTAAATAATCTTTCTACCACAACTTTAAAAATTTACATAATTAAACCAAGAAAGATAAAAAAAATCTTAGTAATTTAGCATATATTCGTAATTTAGAATATTATTTAATAACTCTTAATAAAAATATTTTATTATGAAATTAATTTTAATCAAAAATTGTTTAAAGCACCACACAAAAATATTGTATTTAATCATAAATATAAAAATTAACCAAATCTGTATAAATAATTCTACTTACTTTTAAATATTTCCTTAGAATATATTGTATGTATACAATAACACAGTAAGCAGTTTAACTGATCGCCGAACAATTTTTATTAAAAAAAAAAAATTTAAAATCATAGACTAATTTGACAGGAATCAACGCTGGTGTCGAAAAAAATATTTATCGGTTTATTTTTTATTGATCCAACATTTAAATCGGAGGAGCGCAACAACAAAACGTATTTACTCGAAACTCGCCGCAAAACTGTTGCGATACTGAAGATGCCTCGCCATTTTATATTATCTCGGATAAACAAACACATGTTTATTTATTTTTTGTACGAGGAAAAATATATCGCCAGACCGCAATAGACAACGTGTGTCTGACATTCGACGTATCTTGTCCACTGGCACGCGACGATGTCAAAAGTCACGGACGAATTTATTTAATTTTCTACGCGCATTTAATAACTAAATACTTTTTTTATTTTATTATTCGCGACCCAACTTTCGACTTAGACTTTCTTCGAGTTAAATATACGAGATATTTATAGGACAACGTATAAATATGAGACATATCCTCGTTATTAAAGAAATAGTAAGTAACCAACATTTTTTTGCCAAAATTGACTTTTTTGCTAAAATAAACTAATATGTCGAATATGTTTATTTTAAAATATAGTTTACTTCAGTATATGGCTAATAACAAGGGAGAATAATGCAAATACTCATTAAATTCCCCGATTTAAATACACAAAATAACCTTTAAACGTGATTATCTCTGCAAAGTATTTTTGCGAGTTAGTGACTATGTCTTTAACAACGATGATATGTTAATATTCTTCTTCCAAATCCGCTACTTAAAGGCCTATTACACTACACAGTATTAAGTGCTCTTACTGCAGAGTGGGCGTGGTCTCTTCTATGTGCTTTAAGTGCCAAAGGCTTATCACACCGCACTTAGTAAGGGTGAGGGTGCCTTAAAATTGTGTAGTGTAATAGGCCTTTTAAGTGGATCATATAGACTGTGGAAAGGAAAAAGGACGTACCCCTCAGTTTTTCAAAACATATAATAAAATATCATAAAACGAAATAGTATCAATCATAAGACAAAAATATCTGGTGATGTCTGGTTTATGTTTTTCGTATTCATATTCGATTAAAGCTTTAACATCAAACATTTGCATTACAATATTGATATATTTATATTTACACCACATCTGTTAGGAGTATATGGATCTTAACAGTATGAAGATAATCACCCTAGAAATAAAGTATTTTTGTAACTCCACGTTGCATAGACAAAGTTTAACACAGTTTTTCACGAAGAGCGGCAGCAAATTATTCAACCTATTAGGAGTACACTTAATATTTTTTTTAATTATGCAGTGTGGGATTAAACTCCGGAACATATGGCCCAAAGCGCGTATACTAGCCTCTCAGCCACTGGAGAGAAAGACATTCACATAACATCGCTCAGTAATTTCTCTCAAAATAATTCACACCTGAAATTGCTTACACTGGATCAGAAGAAGACATAGATTTACAACGATAGTTGAAGTTGAATCTGCAGGAAGAACTAAACATTCACCAGAGGCTTCCCAAGTAATAAATAACAGGATCCTCAATAATTAATTATAGATTGTTCGAAAAATTCTTAGAAGCGGTTTTAAAATATTAATACTATGACGAACGATGAGTCATATTTAAAATAATATCACATGACTTTCGCACCTGCTGTATGAAATTATTTGCATAGCAATCATTTCATTTGACCACTACGCACGGGAAATCCTCACCTTTGTCAAGAGTATCAGCTCAATATTTTATTTATACATACATATTTGTAAAATTTCACTTAATCAAGGCAGTGGCGTATCGATTATAACCACCTAATACATAATAATCTCTTAGCTCTTCCACTTTAGACTTATTTACAATAAACTAAGACAACTTAATTAATTTGATGATACTTATCTATCAATATACATAAATAAAAATTTCGTTTGTTCAAAATCTTAAATCTCCGAAAGTGCTTCACCGATTGCTTTGAAATTTTGACACAACTTGGCATTTGAATACGGGCGTGTTTTTATATTATAAAATTTTTATTAAATATACGTCATAGTAAGTAAAGTCAAGTAAAAATATGCTTTTTATGAAAAACAGCGCCATTATTTTCAACCAGACTGAGCCACAGCAAAACGTGGCTGGGTACAGGGAGTCAATACATGAATAGTATAAATAAATTTACATTCTTAATTATTTAAAACTGGTAATATACGTAGCATGTTATACTGGTTACTGGTACTATACGTAGGATGTTATATGTTCGCTCACTGCCCACATACAATGTAGCCTGAAGATGGCGAAAGATGAAACCCGGGTCGCTAGCAGTGATCTCACATATGGAAGTTTACCAGTTTGAAATAATTTAGAATTTAAAATCAATTTCCATCAAGCACCATCGGTCAAAAATATTAATTAAATAAATTTACTTTGAATTGCAATATCGATATAGGAGATTTAAGTTAAATTAACAAACGAAAGGGAGAACAGACTTTTAAATGAACTATCTAGATGAGGATTGAAACAAATTGGGAATGCCGAGTAATGAAAGGGTAAATAAATAGAGATGATAATATGGTTGTTTAACATTAACAATTGTGTGTTACACCGTGACGTTACAAACTTGAAACGATCCAAAGCGATAAAAATTCGCAAGACATTTTTGACGTATACTAACTAGTGTGTGCACAACTCTTATTCAGACTAAATGCCATTACTGCTGAGACCGTAAAGTCAGTCTCACATTTTTTTGTTGAAAATGTGTCCCTTTTAACAACCAAGTATATTACCGACCAGTCCGACTGCTTGTCAAACTCCCACCACCCGCCATATCTTCACGCCGTAGTGTAATGAACGTGAAGTGATCTTTAAACTGCCATAAGTGACCTAGCATCCTAAATCCGTAGTTGGCATGGACTAGAGTGTGCATGATTAAAAGTGCTAAACTGACTTGAGAAGCTTTCAACAGCTATAAAAGGACACCCAAAAGCATTTATAAGATTATATGTACAATATCAAGAATGCATAATCTTGATGTCCCCGGTAGCGTACCCGCTTAATATCTGGAGAATGCAAGTTCGATTCCCATATATGCCGGAATTTCAAAATTCCAAAAATGCAGGAATAGATGGCCAATGGCTTAAACAATTTTCTGATAAGCAACTTTTGTGAAAAATAATTTGTCAAGACAAGTCTTCACATTGCGGAGATGCATGTACTCTACTTTCGGAGCGGACATTTTCACATTGTGTAGATCCGAGTGTATGTGGAATATAAAAAATACCGCATTTCAAACTAACATAACGTATTTTTGTGGCATCCCTTGTATTCTTTCAAAAAAATCCCTATAACGATAGTTACGCACGCCACTGATATTGAAATTGGTAAAAAATATACCACAAATAAATTAAGACAAAACTTGTGTCTAAACATCATTCACCGCAAAGCAAATTATCAACTAATGTATGACCTTGGTCACAATTAGCGTAATACGTGCAATGAATTACATATCACTCATGACAATACCTCGTATACCACACGGTAAATAAACAGGAGATGAAAATAACTCTCTATGGTTAATGTCATTAAATAAAATTTATATTTGTTAATGTCAGCATTAAAAAATATTAGTTAGCTTAATAGTAACATAAAAATATATCAACAGCGTACTGCCAAGGCCTGCTATCTCATAATTTTACAAAAACTTTGCTAGCGCCATTTATTACGAAATACTAATTAAAATTATCAAATGGTAATTGTTCGTGAACCAAACATCCAGCTTAATAGAGTTACGCTTAATTAAATGACAGTTTTGCATACTCATAAATAGCATTAAAACAGGTTTTCGTAAAATTTTGAGATAGGAGGTCCTGGCAGCTAGCTTAGAATATGGAAGTTGATGTAGTAATAATAATAGTGATCAAAGAATTTTTTCGTATTTTGGAATAGAAGGTATTCGTATCAAGCGATCGATATATTTTTTATGTTACTAATATGTCTAAGGTTGGCATTAAGAAAAATACGGTATCTGATTAAATCGTATTAACTATAAAGAGCTCTTGTATTTATTTTTCGCTGTATAGTATATGAGATCTTACTTTATTATGAACTATATGTGACACTGAATTTGAGGAAGAAGTCCAACAGTATGCCACGTGGAAGAGACCTTTTTACTGTGTGGCATACTAGGTATTGCTTTGTCAAGAGCGATATAATAGTTTAAATTCGCATAATAACTCCTAGATTGATTCATTGTGACGCTTTAATTGACATGATATTCAAATATATCATCCAATAAATGTTATCATTTTATACTCGTTTATTTGAGTATGGTTTATTAGTAGGGATCACTTTAAGAGTCAGCTATATATTATAGCTCAGAATTCTTATAAACAATGCACCTAATACATTAATACCAAGAACATCTCTCTCTGCCTTATTATAAATATAATAATATTCACTCCGATTGTGAAATGTTTGGATCTCGACTAGTAAAGACGTATCTTTACAAATCGTTTTGTATTCAAATGGATTATTCGTCAAGGGACACTATTCCTAATTTTTGATAGCTTTATGTGCAAATTTACTAACTCCGTTTAACATAATAAATTAAATAACAATTGTATTCATAAATTATTTTATATATATACAAGAACGTACGAAATTTTCCTGTGTATCTAACCGATTATATATTTAAAATAAAAATGGATAGAATACGAACGATTTCGATTATTTCCATAAAGAATTTACAAAAAATACATGATAAATGACACATTTTACGCTTTACTGTGACCATTATTTTATTGTAAAAATAAAAACTTATTATATATGAATCCTCTTAATTTTTATCCTCGGCCGATTTCACAATAAATCGTTTCAAATGTCCTTATATGAATCAAACTGAACCCGCCTAAAAATAGCGTAAATTATATTTTAAATAACTCCTTTGACGTCATACATTGGAGGTAAATTCTTGATTGAGGCGTAACTGCAGCATTTACCTTTTACCACCTTGAATGTTCAGATGATGCTGTTATACTTGATGAAGGCGCTGGACGCAATGCAAATAGCGGATGACACAGAATCCTAAGGCCAAATAATGAACAAATATGAATAATACCGAGGAATAATTGTACTCTTTTTTTAAAAGCTTTTATTTTAGTTCGTTCGTATCGGTGGACTCTTTTCACTGCTACGCCATTTTTAAGTACTGTCTCACTTCCACTTATTACACGGTTACGACATAACGAACAATCCATCACGGCTGTTTTTACCTTATCATTCAGGATTGATTAGAGTCCATTGCCAATTATTTTTTTATCAAAAATTCTAGTATATGAGGGAATTAAAACGAAAAACGCCACTGTGCACCTAAGAAATATCGCTAAAAATCAAATAAATCTGATGATTGCATTCTAATTTTTATTTTTACACCGAGTTCGCTCCCAAGGTGGAGCATATGTATCTACACAGTATGAAGATATCCAATCCAAAAGTAGAGTATATGAATACCTACAATATGAAGACAAAGAACAGATTATTTTTTCGCGAGATTTGCTCAAGCCAATGGGCATTTTCGGATTTTTTTAATATCGGGCAGATTTAGGAATCGAGCCCGGATTACTGGGCGTGCCCGCTAACCTTTACCGGGGAGACAACTCGTTCTAGGCTTTCTAATCGCTTATTCTAATACATAGTTTATATGATCGTATATGTTTAAATAAACTGTTATACATATTATATAATATGATCCAAATATTAATATGTATAAGAATAATACAATATGAGCGATAGACAGTATTTAGCGCCTTCTAGGACATCTAGAACCTTTCACCTTGAAGAATAGATAAGTCAAGTTAACTTCTTTAGTGCTTATGACGTATATATCCGCGAGGCATAGTGCGTAACACA
>JAGVSQ010009382.1:2401-13661 GCA_022683975.1 Rhyacophila evoluta | reverse complement strand
TGTTGTTAAAGAACCCATTATGGTAAGTGTTATACTTAAATGTATTAATTTTAAACATAGATTAGTTAAACGCTGGTCTACCATTTTTATCAGCATAGACTATAATGTCCACTTACACGCTGATTTTGTAATAAATTTTTGACTAGAGATGCCGAATGACAAAACTCGAATTGCAAATATCGAGCAATATTGAAGTTTAAAGATATCAAATTCTTTTGTGTAAAAAAATCAAAAATCCGAAGATTTTTTCACACTGTGTCCGTTCTGGAAACGAAACGTATATTAACAGTGTGAAAATGCCCACACTAAAAAATGAAGAATTCGGAAGTACGCATTGTCAAGAATTATTTCGACTGACAATTCTACAAAAATTAATTATTCATTCAGTACTATATCTTTGAATATTTATCCACTGGATGACGGGAAAAAAATCCAATTAATTCGCGCAAAAAACCCGTGCGAAATTGCTTAATATAAGATATTATCTTACCGCAGTGGGAATCAAATCAGCATTCTGAAACTTCGAACCATAAATACGAACCTCTCGGCTACGAGGGATCATTTATCAACGATCATTTAGTTAGTAGTAAACACTAAACACAGTTTAATTGCATTCATCGCTAGATAAAACGTTTCGAATTGTATTAGAACATTGTAAATGTCTACCCTCATGCAAGTTGATTTTAGTCAATTCCCTGGATAATATGCAAATGCTTTGATAATTACAGGCGGTAAGTGCCGAGGATGTAATGAAACCCATTTGGGTATATCGACCATGTTGCGTTCAACGATAACGTTAATCAAGAATCGTACGGTGAACAGAGCACAATAACGATAATTATATAAAATAAATTATATTGATAACACGTCGAATAAGGAAATACTAAGTATCAATAAAAATAATATTTAGATACCGTATAAATTGTCTGATATGAACTTCAGTTAAAACTCTCGACTTAATTGAAGAAAATAATTAACAATAACGAAAAATATACATTATTTACTACACTGACCTACAACTTAATAATCAGATAATATTATATAATGTGCAACTATGTTTCCCCAAATACTAACTATTCTCTGACTAATAATGGACAGAGCATCAAGAGTGTCGACAGTTCCAGATACCGAGGGGTATACATAATCGGAGATGGCACTTTGCAAAATGAGCTCGCTATTCGAATACCGATTGCTGGAGCAACCTTTACAAAGTAAAAACCAAATGCCGCCTGTTCAATGTATGCATTCCGTCAGCACTGCTCTACGGCTGTGAAACGTGACACCCAAAAAAGGCCCAAAACAACCGTATTCCGAGCTTTCAAAACAGGTGCTTGCAGCGGACTTTAGGTATACGGTGGTATGACTTTGTTCGAAATGAGAAGATAAGAGAACAGACTATGCAGCCACTTATCACCAACAAAGTGAAGCTGTGACGCTGGACCTGGCTTGGCTACATATTCCGGACGACTCAAAAAAGTTTAAACCTGACCTGCCTATCTTTTAAGCCAACCGATCGTTGGCATTCTGGAAAGCCGCTAAATACTATAGAATGTATTCGGCGGAGTCACAGGATGCAAGTGTGATTTGAGAGGTCGCAAGAATATTGTCGGACGACAGGAATTCCTCGAAACAGCACGTGGTGTCCAAATGCTCCACTTAAGGAGCGAACATGGAAGAAGAATATTTACAAAGTTTTTATTTATATGTATATTTTTCTTATTTGATGAATCTAAATCTGAACATGAATAGTTTATTATTACTTTGTTTTAGAACTATATGTAACCATTGGCGTAGGTACCGTGAAGCAGTTGAAATGAACTGCTCCGGGCGCAGAAATCATGGGGGGTGAAAAAAGGCAAAATAAAAATTGGTGAAAACTTTTGCACAAAAAAACAGGAATACAATAATTTTGAAGTTTTATTTATGTCGAAATTAAACACGGATTTTGCCAATATAGTTTATAAAATGTGCAATAAATATGTGTTAGTACTCCGTTTTTAAATTTATTTTGTTGTATATTTATTTATAAATGTACAAAATTTAATATCTTATTGTTGAAAAGTCTTATTAAATACGGGCTTAAATCGAAATAAGAAGATTAGATAGAAAACAAATTTTGCCGGAACTCTTTTGAGAAACACGAGGGCGTACCAACTTTGCTAAAGGTCGCTGAATATTTAGCTACGCTACTATATACCATGTAATATTTGGTTAGCTAAATCTTTCTCAGTGAATAAAATAATGAAAAATTATGATTTAAAACGCATATCTATAATTTTAAAGCATTTAACGTTATGTTCAATTAATATAAATAAAGGGGAACGATTAAATCGTTTTAAAGTTTAAAACAGTAAATTTGTTTTGCTATTATGTACTATTACCAATTCAATATTCCCGAACCCACTCTGTCTTTCCATGAAATAAATGAAAATAAACATTACCTTAAAAAGTTATCGTAGAAATATAGATGAATCTTTATTGTAATAAATATTGTAATATTGAATAGTAAAGTATTTAGTTATTTTTCATTTTAAGATTACAACATACTATTAATTCAATGGAAACCAGTATGTTGTTTATTCGTTCTGTTATCAAAAGCATATTGCAGAAGTTTTTATTTTTAATCTGTATATTTCAGGTATATTATAGTTTATGACTATTAGTCATGTTTATCCGTTACTAAATGTTATATTTTATTTTAAATAACTAAGCGAATTATTATTATATCATTAACTTGATAGCATCTACGGTATTCAAAACTTTGTGTATAGATGTATTAAATAAATATGCTAAATATTAATAAGAGGTAATAAATACATAAAGGTATATACTAATAGAGTTGGAGATTTATATTTAAAGAATAATCCGGAACGGTTTTGACGTGAATATTACGGAAGATTAAAAGCGATTTTTGTCAAATGAAAGTACATTTTACAAATCACACTTAAATAAATACGTGTCGATTTACAGTAGGAAGTAAATGCTGGAGTATGTATCATCAAAACAGTTTTTTTTATTATATAAAAGAACTTTAAAAAAAAAGTTTTGTGCTGTAGACATTTAAATATACAACGAACTCGTTTTGTACTGTCTATTGTTGGGTGTACAGTAAAAGCGCAATGCGGATTTAATTCAGTAACTAACAAGAGTGATGCAAAAGCTCAATTAGTTTGAAATAAATAAATCTAAATGAGTAATTAGTTAGAAGAACAAATACTTACATAAAATTTTCATTTACAGGTCAATTTTTGTGAAAAATACTCTATCAGGATACGTCTTCACATCGCGAAGATCCATATATGTTCCACTTTCGGAGCAAACATGGTAAAAAAAGAAGAATTTTTTGGTTGCTAGAAGAAAAGAAGTTAGCTTTGAAGATAATCTCTTGCTTACCAATCTTAATAAATTACCTGTGTATCACAGTTAAAGTAATATATTAAATTGGAACAGTTTACTAGTCTAGTTTGAAAGTAACGAAAAGTGCACAACCTCTCGTGTCTCTCGTGTTTCTTTAATTTAATTTAAATGAGCGTATCTCGTTTCTGATCAGCACTAACTACTTTTACTTATAAATCTTTACAACTACCAGCTTTCTTTAAAAATAAATGAATGCATTCGTTGAATTGCAATCTTAACTACAATTATCTTTAGTACACCATTCAATTAAACAATGGTAATAATAAAGCTGTTAAATTCACAATTTTTTACCATCCATATTTATTCAAATTATATATATTTAAAGTAATGCCTAATTTAAGTCAGTTAGTATGCACGCTTAAAAATAGAAGTTGCAAGGTCAAATACCATATTAAAAATGCATTTAAGAATTTCAATGATGCAGCAATGGATACCCAGTAAGTGGAAAAATTGTCTACAAAATTGTACCTTTTTCATACCACATCTACTCCGAATGAGGTACATCTTCCTAGGAGATCTTCATAATACGATGAAATAGACGACACAGATATTTTAAATGTATTCAAATAATTTTGACAGATTTTTGAACAAAACAAACTCAAAAAAAAAATTGTTATCAGCTTATTTCTTAACCAATCGTTCATCTCAAATTTGTCAAAGTCCTAATTTTCAGTTGGTACCCAATCAATCATTTTATAGTTATATAGACATAAATAATGTTTACACTATGTGGATTTTGTAGACTTATAATATACTCTGTCAATGATATCTTTAGTCTACAATTTTATTTGTAATTGATACAACGGTTCGTTTTAGTATATCTGAATATTTTGAAAATATTCTTGTATATTCAGTAGTTGATAATACAACCTTTATTTAAAACATTCCGTCATTAATTTTATGAAAGACAAGTTAACATGTAGGTCGTTATAATATTCATAAATAATTTATACAGCACAGCCATTTTCATAGTCTATGGCTCAACGAAAACCGCGTCTTGTAGGCTTAAAGTCTTACATATAGCTAATATAATATTATTATCTCCCCTGTATATCCTGATATTAACACAGATATACTTTAACCTCGTTTAAGGGCGTGTGAACTTTTAATTTATACACTTCAGCTGCTACGAAAGCTTTACTTAAGCTTATGGGTAATTTTAAACTTAAGAGGGTTTCATATACTTCCGTATAATTACTACCAGTGGACACATGATGATAAAAATATTATTATAACTTAAAAAAAAAAACTTTTACAAAGTCAAACGTCAACGTGAACAAAAAAAACGGAAACTTCACTTACAATATGATAATTTTTTAAGAAGCCCACGGCCTAAAACTTATGGAAATGTACAAGAAACACTTGGTTATTCAAAATTTACTATCAATTTGCAAAATATGTATTGCAATGAGTCTGAATATCTCTTATAAAAAAGACTTGATATTGATAAGACTTAGTTAGTTATAATAAGAATCATTCATACTATAGCCACAAATGGAAAGCTCTTAATAAAAATGCTTCTAGCACTTTGAAGAGCACTTCGAGCACCAGTTTATGCAAGCATGATCGTTATGGAGACGTGGTCCAATATCTCTAAGATAAGTGTTATAATATAATCATAAAGAACCATTTACAAAAAAAAATGTCACGTGAAATTTTATCAACAATAATACTCATACAATTGATTAACTAACTTCTGCACCTTTGATTCATTTAAATTTATGTAGATCTTGGGTCTTTCTTGGCCTAAAGGCCACACTGACTCCATTTTGTCGTATTTTTCTTAACTCTTGTGCCGCCAAAAATTCTATAGCCTTCTAATATTCACGGTTTATATTTTTTTAGGTCTTGCGTTAAGCTACACTGTATATATATTTTACATTGTAATCAAAATAAGCCATGGCTGCTTAGATACCGGCCATATCCGGGGGCCGGACTGGAGATGCCCGAGGACTGGTGTCGGCTCGCGGGCCGTAGTTTGGAAATCTTTGATTTAGATAAGTTTTTGAATTGTAGATAGAGATGCTTATACACCGTCGTTATATTGTGAAAATTCACATGTTCATTTTTCGGAGCAGATATAACATAATAAAAAAAACTTATTCACTCGATTCATGCAATTTTTAAACGTTTTTGGATTATTCATGTTTGGATAGTACAGTGTAGAATAATAATTACCATCTAGAGTTGCTTTGGTATTGAAAACGTACATAGTATTTACGATAATCTTAGCGAGAGTTGTTTAATATTAATTTCGCCAACTGAAATATCGACGGAACTTCCATATGTAATTAAATTCAACCCACATGGCATCACCCGCATTTGAAGGATCCAACAATATAACCATTTGTGTAAATATCCTATTATGCAGTAACAAATTGAAAGATTAATTTGGAGGAATATTAAACCCTTTTCTTCTACCAATATCCTTGCTGTATTTTCGTTGTTTGTCAACCAAAAAAGATCCAATTTAACGGTTTAGTTTACTAGGTTATTGATCTACTGACGTTTTTCAAACCATCTTTAAATATACTTTCAAAAATATATTAAATATATAAGCATTCATAAAATATCTGTAAAATCAGACACGGAATTATATTCAATGTATGATAGTTTTATCGTAATTGTCAGTATTCGTGCTCTTTGATTTCAACGAAATAGTGCCGATATTATATAATTTATAAGCTAAATAACAATAAGTACTTAAATTGATCATGACTATTTTTCATTTATTATATATAGTTAACTCGTCAAAGGCAACATAGCCGTGAAAACTTTATCTCGATATGATCATGAGTAATTTTTTCTTTTTGTAAAAAAGAAACAAGATTTGAAACAAAATGCCTTTCAATTTTTGTCTTATATCCGGTGCCTAGCCCAGAATAAATGTATTTGTTTATGGAAAAAATATTTTTTTCTCTACATTCCCTATATGTTCACCACCAGTTGCTTTGGAAACTTACAGTTGACGCCACTATCCTTCAATTCCGTCAAATACGTCTTGCAGATTTTAGCCAACGGTTATACTGTATGTATCTTAGCACAAAAAGGATAGAATAATTTTGAAATTCCCAGAAGAAACTTTGAATAAAAAGAACTTTGATAGAAATTTAAGTTTTATATTTTTTAAGAATTCAACTTAATTTATTATATTAATAACAAGTTGATTTAATATGCTTGACAAATTTTAGTACCGGATTTACTATTTTTAAAATGAAATAATTTGGTTTATGTTTGTTTTGGTATATAAAACATATTATATTTACAAATAATCGATGTGCGTTAATACTTATATACTCCATATTTTGGGTAAATATTGTATATAAAGAGTGGTATTGTAAACCGTCTTTTGATAATATATTTATATATTATGATGATAATGATAATATATTGGAAATAAGAAAATAGTAATGTCGGATTGAAACAGCTCGTTAACACAATGGATCTTGAGATATATGGACACTGCTTTAGTATTTTTTTTTTCGTATAAGTTAATTCGAGCTGAGATTGTTCGAAGTAATTCGATATTTTTGAAATGTAATCCATCATGTCTTAAAAAAATACCATTATTAAGTCGTCATCTCCAGTGACAATCCATCAAATAAAGAGATATCTCGTTAAAAATAATCCACCCTTTCAATTCTTACTCTCAGTTAGAAAAAACTGTCGAATTATTTTTTTCTATGCTTCTTAGTTCTTAAATCCATTTTATTGTTGTTCCGCTTCCAAGCTGAAAGCCTAGATGTCATTATTTAAAAGCTTTGCTTGGAACAAAAGTTTGACAATATATTATATTAACTCAAGAAGATACTTTTCAGCTTTCTTGAGATTTATACGTATACCAAAACATTGTATAATAAATGATTTTGATGTATCATTGACTTTGACACATCACTAAAGTCAGGGTAATAATTTGATAACATCAAAGTAAAAAGATCTCTAGTTTTATTATTAGTTATCTTTATTGGATGTTATGTATTTTTTAGATATAAAAATACTGATTCACAAAAATTTGTACATCTGAAACGGGAATTCAAACGTTGGAAAACTGACCGCAAATATTTTGATGCATCTCTTCGATATTATATTATACATAAATAAAAACATTATTTAAAGTTTGCTTTTTAATTTAAATTTTTAAGTGGTGAAAAATTGCAAATGTTTATTTAGGGCTGTTCAGCGTTTTTCAAATACGACATACTATTATAAGAAATTGTGTTCTTAAAAAAACTTATACCAATGAAGTAAATACTATAAAAGTAACAGCTGATAAAATTAAAAATTAATTAGAAAATAGTATAGGAAAAAAAAAGTCAGATCTTATTCTTACAATATATAGAATAGCATCCATCTAAGCCGACTCTCACATAGGTGAAAGATATTAATAACATAAGAAAATTCGTCAAACATCCACTATTACTCTTCGCATTGGCATGACTACTGGCAGGTTAGTTCTGCATTTAGGCATAAAAAACAACTGATTTTTTCTCAGGTAGTTATCAGGGACGTATATACCAACGTTAGCCGGAGTGGCAAAGTTATGAATTGGACCACGCATTACGCACTTATGAGTTTTACTAATGTAGAGATATTAGTGATAGACATGCAGTTGGATTAAGTTACTGCAAAATCTTTTCACGGTGAATTTTCTCCAAAAATAAGCTTTTTAAATAAGTTTTTTTGAAGAGCTTAATGTTCTATAATTTATTTTCAAAAATATTTTGCAGCTTTGTTGTATTTATTAAATTCAAAATTCTAGTGTGCTGATAAAGGAAGGTCTCCGTTTTATGGTGAAGTTAACGTGACTACTAATTCGAAGGCATTTAGATAAAATTCTCTCTAAAGGAAGCTTGAATCGTCATTAATCACTTTTGCAGACAACACTTGTACATGTAAGTTCACTTTGTTAACTCAAGCTGCACCATAAAAAAAGAATTTAGTTCTTTTGTTTATATTATGGCACGCAGTTCACTTAGTTCTCCTAATAAAAAAAATCTTTCAGGAACGTTTCAAGGAAAATATTTCTTCAGCGCTTAGTTCAAATTACAGTATATCAGAAAACAAAGATATCTATTAAATGTATATTTTTTATGTATATCTTATTTAAAATACAATAAATAGTTGATATATTCCCGTATATTATACATCCATGTTTTGCATATTATGAAACGTTCGAAGCATCTTGACTTATCATGCAGCTACCAAACTCAAGCCCGTGAACTTATATGCCGTCTGATCATAAAATAAAAGTATAAAAATCTTTTTATATTTACGTTTACACAATAAAATTGGATAGTTAGTTCAATAAACTATTAAAATTAAAATCATTGTTTTTGTTTGCAGGAGTATATAGAAGATACGATAGGCATATGATAATGTAGCTTTATAGTGGTCATAAAAACAAAAGCGTAGTATTTTAATATGGCAACACGTATCAAACTGTAGTGAGAAGTGGGTAAGATATTGTGAAGATGCTATCGGAAAATATGACAAAAAAATGTACGACCTTGATACGCCACGGTCGAGCTTTCAAGGATTTTTACTACTCATTAATATACTTCTGAAACAATACACAAAATAAAATTAAGATGCTTGTTTTTCTTAAATGAAATAAAATCATCTGCACAGCGCACCTTAAAATTAAAATCTATATGACAATTCACGAGAATCTAATAAAATATTTTATAGATTAAAGAAGTGCGATCAATATCCTCAATTTAACACTTCTTAACATTTACTTATGGAAGGATCCTAAAAAATTACGTGTATTGCAGAAAATTTACCAAATTAAATTTAGAAAGAAGCTGGAAGCTTTCAGCAACGTTGCCTTTATAATTATTATTTGAATGCTAATAGCAATCATTTTGAGTACTTCTAGTGAGTGTAGATGTTAAAAGTAACTTGTATTCATCTCTTGACGTCTAAATAAATTGTATGTTAACGTATTTATACAGTGTTATCTTTTAATGCAGTATGTCAATAGTTTTCTGGCTAGAATTATATATTCAAGTATAAGATGGCGAAGTGTTGATAATTTATAAGAATTATTTGTAGAAATTTATAAAAACACGAAAGTCAATGTAGATGCGTATGATAAATAAAAATGAGATGAGGTAAAGTATGTGATTAGTGGATTTATTGTTCATAAGATAACTATTGTTAAGTATTATTCATGAAACTATCTTAGAGCACATTTATAAAGAAAAAAAGAATCCAATTTTCCCTTTATATTATATAACAATAGTATTCTTGAAAAGAGTTTTACAATGGTTCTCTTCTGTTTTCTATTGTGTCACTGATGGACATTCGGTGTTATCAATAGTGATTAACTTTGCACATACCGGTAATTGGTTCAGACACTAACGTCTCGTGAATCAACTATGAAGTGTCCACCATCGCTGAGATGCTTTTTGGTACCCTTAAAACTGGTTACCCCACTATTCACAATTTCATCAAATTGACGATTTTTTTAGCGAAATAGGCTCATTATAATTGTCTTTCAGTAGAATGAAAGAGCCCTTAAATGGTTGGATGTATGTTATTTTATGAATTTTAGATGTGTCTCATTTTATTGATAGATAAATGACTTTATTTTATTTTATTATAAACTTTTTAATTCAGTAATAAAATTGAAGTATCGTATTCCATGCCACGATGTAAACGTTGTGAACATCACATATAACACTTCAAGGATAATCATAATGTACAAGAAAAATCATTTTATATCCCCGGTAGAGTAGACGTTAGTGTGTGCGCACCTAGCAATTCGGGGAATACGGGCTCGATTCCCATACGTGTCGGATTTTGAAAAATCCCAAAATGCAGGACTGGATGCCCGCTGGGTTAACAAATTGCTTGGCATACAATTCTCGTTAAAATAATCTGTCAAAACGTCTTCACATTACGAAGATCTATATACTGCACTTTTGGAGTCGATATTTTCAAATTACGTATATCCATATACTCCACATGGTATATAAAAAAACTCATAAAAATAAAAAGAAAGTTTACCGCGTGACATGTTTTAAAGATTTTATTTACTCTTAAATCAATATATATTGATAGCTGAAGCACATTTGTTCAACATAAACGTTGACTTTTGTACTCGCTGTTGACAGATTGATTTTACACTTAAGAATAAAATAAAAAAATGTTCAAAGTGCTCAATTTTGTCGATAAATTAAATGAAATTTAACTATTAATAAAAATTGCACCATTTGCATGACTCGAGCGAAGTAACAATTAAGACGTAAGCAAATAAACTTTTTGAAGCGTTTTAAAGATGTGCATTTGTTATACGTTTAGCGATCCAACAAAGTTCGTCCAAGGAAACATCTTACCGAAAGCGAAATGTATTTTTCTCGCTAACGTTGTTAAGCCCTATCAAGTGTTATTCGATTACTTGTATAGTCAACGTCTAACAACAAACAATAACAACATAGTTCTACGCCATTAAAATTCTTTCTGCGGGTCTGCAGGAATAAAAGGGTGAAAAACTTCATTAAAGAAAAACATGATAGTATACATTCTCAGGGTGAAAAACTTTGCTTGCGATAATTCGGGAAAAGTTTATCCAATGAATGTTTCACGTAGATGAAAATTTCCACGTTCAGTAACATTTGTAACATTAGTAGTAAAAGCTAATTTGAGTTTTGGTTTTCGTGTATTTTTTTAAAACAGATCTATATAAATTCCAAAATAGGTTATACACAGATAAAATATACTTTTGAGTAAAATACTGCTTATGTTTTGTGTTCACTTTCAAATCTTGAATCAATTGCATGTGGTTGATAGTTTCTTTATTTGCTCGTTGTTTCTGTATGCAATGTTACTCAATTAATGC
>JAGVSQ010009381.1:0-13661 GCA_022683975.1 Rhyacophila evoluta | reverse complement strand
AAAAAGAGAGTGTCTACCGAGTAAGTTAGACAGATCCTATTCTGATAATGTATATTATATTATAATCATCGCCTTATCTACACTAACGTCTGTCTATTTCAAATGACTACACAATTCAACGGTGATAAACACCAACATGAATTTGTAATTTTTGTTTTTACTAAAATTCATTATGATTGGTTAATAATAATTACAAGTGTGACCTTTTAAACAAATGCGGCGGTCAAAAAATTCGTCTATTAATTTTCAAAAAAAATCTAAGCAAAGAATCGAATTCTTCAAAATTAAAAGACATTTTATTAGTGTGCAACATAATATTAGATCGTTTGTTATCACATTTTATTATAAAACCCCTTTTCACGATAATGAAAAACGTTATCAAATTTTATGGATATATATATATCGAATACAATTCAAATGTACATTACATGTCTCCCCGGTAGCGTTGAGTTTAACGTGCGCGCCTAGCAATGCAGGGAATGCGGGTTCGATTCCCACATCTGTCGAATTTTTAACAATTCAAAAATGCAGAACCGGATTTCCATTGGGCTGAGCAATTGTCTGACAAATAATTCTCGCGAACAATAACCAGTCAAAACATCTTCACAGTGCGGAGATCCATACACTTCACTTTCGGAGTGGATATCTTCACACTGTGTAGGTCCATACGTTCCACTTTGGCAGCGAACATGATATATACATATTTAATTAAGTCATATATGTATTAACAATATTGCTGAAACTTCTTTGGCAACATTCATACAACAATTTGTCACAAATTTCATTGCTTTATTTTGAAAGTTATAATATATTACTACAATTAAACTTAAAATCAGCCGTTTCGACTATGCACTATGCCTTATAAGTACTATTGAAGCTTAAAAAATAAACATAAAAACAGGCACATTATCTATGCACTATACATTACTTATAACTACTATTAAAGCTAAAATTACTGCTAAACTTGTAATATTAATTAGTTTATATTACACTTCACTAATATAAAACTATACAAATTCAAACATCTAGTGTATGTATCTATTTAATACACTAAAAAACTAATTTCAAACGTTTTCTGGATTTCGATGTTATACGTCACATATAATTATGTTATATATTATACATAAGAAAAATAATGAGATGTGTCGCCTCGGCGGCCAAACTGACACCGTAGGTTACGTATTCAAATACCGCAACGACTCATGTAATTATATAAAACAGGGTTAAATACACAATTTGAGCGATCGTATCTAATGATAAGTTTTATGTCATTCTAGATATCGATATGCTCGATATTCAGAGCGGAGTCTAATATACATACAGTTATAAGTTGGACTATTCACTGATCGATAAAAAGCTTACACGCAAACTAATTCTGAATACATATTAACTTCCAATAAACGACGTTGACTGAAAAATATTAGACCGACAGTTAATCAAAAGTATCATTTCTATATTGTTTAAACGCTCCATAACCAAATTGCACGTTTAATTTCTTGATAAATGAGTTAACGGTGAGGTCATTTAGCGTAAAAGAATAGATGAACGATGAAAAATATTGAATAATCTCGTAATTTTATGAAGTTGGTTGCACTGACGTTGGTGAGTTTAGGAGTAAAGACCTCCATATCTGCACAATACAGGTCCTCGACTCGTTGCCTTGCAAATCCTGTAGTCACGGATGTTTTTCATACAGGAAATTCGCTTCCTGCCAAGCCGTCCGCTTACTTCGATTTTTCTTTGCACAATTAAGCACATAATATAACTCACAATGTCTCGATAAATTCCAAAGACATATTGTCTTATATTATTTAACTTAAATTGTTTTATTCTTATTACTATGATACGAAAAGATTATCCTAGCAATGTTATTTATCCACTGAATAAGTATCAATTGTATCGTTGGGCAACCAGATCTGATAAACCTCCACTAGATATATGACATTTAATTTAAAAATCCACCTTTAGTACCAATAAATTCGATCAACTGTTGTATATGCGTCAAATAGAAATTATCATAACGACTGTAAAAGGGAAAAGGAACCACACAAAACAAATTTTAAGGGAAGCACGAAAAAACGTATTCGGCCAGAAACTAAATATTAAATAGAAACAACATACAAATGTAGGAAGGCTGGTGTTTTATTTACCCAGTCAGGTATTAATTAAATAAGTTTTAAGCGTAAGTAAAACCGATTCTTTTTCCTAGTTGCAAACTTAAAAGCTAAATTTAAATACAAATTCGGTATTTGCAGCTGTTATCCTTTTGATCGAATGTGTATTAAGTTGTATGCATGGTGATTATCAAAAAAAAACTATTTTGAAAAAACTGAGGGTTACGTCCTTTTTCTTTTCTACAGTCGATATTACAAAAATGACTGTCGTTTCAACACAACAATTAGTCCGGAATATTTTCTGCCACTACCTTTATTTACCTTTAATCAAATGCTAAGTTTCAACAAAATTATTATATCAAGGAAAATATGCTGATATCTTAGTCTGAATACACAGAAAATATATTTATTTGTCGATGTTATATTATAATGGAAAAAATCTGTTCCGAGTGAATTGATAATAATAATAATAAAAAATGTTGTTCATTTAACTTCCAATTGGACAAACAAAAAGTATTTTGCTAAAAAGACACTGAAAGAATGTAGTTTGTTTAATTTTGTTTATAATATGTATACTGACAACGACAAACTAATATTGTATTGTTACATACTAATGATTATATTATATTTAACAACAGTTTGTTGCTAATGGACTTGTTTTATAAATTTGTTTCACACTTTGAACGTTACGAATTGTGTTCATTGTGTAATTACTAGCTAACATTATTACGTCAGTTATAAATGCATTTTTTGTAATGGTTTTATCAAATCGTTCGTTTAGTGTGAAATATAATGCAATCAAGATAATCGGCCCACTCAAAATAAAATATTATAGTTTGTGGTGAGACGTTTCGCGGGTTTTTATCTGTGGATTTGTTCCTATTTCAAAAATAGCAATACGTTAAAATAGAACTTGTTCCCAAATAACTTACGTTTTGCATTACGCAAGATTTTGTTTCAATATATTAACATTAAATCATTTTAAGCCTTGACAAAAATACAATGTTAATTGAATATAATCTTTACAACATCTATCTATGCGTGTTTTACTGATAGGATTCAGAGTATATTTAAATACTGTATCTTGTTGTTTGTAGACACGGTTGGTGAGTTTTCAGGATAATAGTGATTGTAATCAAATTGTAATTAATTCTAATAGTGTAGCAATAAAATAATGTCGGCATTCATTACCTTCGCCATATTGCAGCAAATATGAAATGCGCTGAGAATTCAAAAGCGCGTCAAATTGCAAGCGACCTTCGGCAGATGATCTCGTGGCCTACTGAATGGCCTGGCGTCCGACATCCTTCCTGTTCAATCCATAACACACAATATTCAATTCACAATAAAACCGAAACACTCGACGCACGCGAGAAACTGACAACACAAAAATAATAACGGACAGAAACCGAGGTTTCAAGTTAACAACAATGTTATTTATTGCGCACAGTCGCGATTTTATTCGAATTATCCGTAAAATAATCGCAAATTAGCTCGGATTATAAATGAATCTCAACACAATTTAATGTACGGGAAAAAGTTCGATTCAATACTTTCAGTTTATATATGTTTTATTGCTCTCACTGACCGCGAAGTACTATTTATGATTCGTTATTCGTTGACTCATCTTTCGCTGTTCATAGACACGAGTACGCGGCGCGCGCGTCAAATCAATACTGCTGGATAAGGTAAAATAATTCTTATTGCGCATGGCAGAGTGGCGCAAAGAATAAAATTGAAATATTATTATACATTATGCGATTCCATACTGGCGCGTTCCGCTACACCGGTGGTGCTGCGTTTTTTATATGAGGGTGTCCGATGTTTGCTCTTATGGAACACGTCCATTTTATTGTTTATAGAATAACTATTGACAACCAACTGTCATTTTTTAAATCCAATAAAATTCATTTTATGCTCCAATATTATTCATTATTCCATCAAATTAAAACTTCCAAATGTATTTGAATGACTAAATATTATCCAAATAAGTTTTACTTAACACAGCACGACTTGTGTTTTGTCTACATAAAGAACAAACCCCCCACTAGACTCACATTATTTTATAAATAAAATCGTAAAATTCTGTACTTCATGTAAAAGTATTTTTACCGCGCTAGCATGTTATAAAAAGTTTTGTTTATTAAAAACTTCAAGTAATGCGAAGGGTCTTATTCCACTGTAGTATAAGTAACGTAACGAACTTGCAAAGATTATTCCACGAGCAGATAAGGCAAGTAAGGATTCTTATTCCGGCTCAACCTACTATGCTTTCCCCTCCATGACCGGCCACGTTTCCTTATTTGTTTTGCGTGCATATACTCTAGTCTCTAGTGTGACAAACGTGAGGCTATCTTCTGATTTCCCGAAGTATCCCATTAACAGCTTCTCAAGGCCCCGATTTATATTCAAGGAATCGTTTCAACACCGGTATTTTGCGTAATAATAATAAAAACCGATGCAAAATACTTTGAGAAGCATTCCCTCGGCGTGCAGCAGTCTTCAAACATTCCCTCATTAAAACGAAAATACCAAGTCATGATGCAAAATTTTCTCAGACGTTAACCTTCATTCGACTAGGATGGATCTAATGGATGAGACTCGACAATAATAACTTGATAGTGATCGTGATGAAGCTGTTTTTACCGCGACGATTGATTTCTCGCGTCAGATTCAAACAGAAACAGGAAATTTAATCGGTTTTTTTCATTCCACAATCAAACACGGAAGAATCTTTGATTAATCTGTCGCTGCCATAAAAATACAATTGCCTCTGATCAATAAATAGTATTCAAGTAACGCTAATTGTTATGACATGTGTCAATATAATATACTATATTTCAATAATGGTTTAATTAACACTTTATGAAAACGAGAAACACGTTAAAATCAAACTTTAGATTCTGAAGTGACATTTTTCGTTTTCAATTTTCGCGTAGAAATCGTATTGTGATACATAAATTTGTTCATCTATTCTCTAGTTTTTTGTTATTTAAAACTTGTTTATCGTAATGACAATGTTGCTATACCTATTAATTATAAAGAACGTATTTTAATACAAACTTCGTGCTTGATTTTTTTTTAATTTTTATATTTACATAATTTAATGAATATGGTAGGTACTTCACAATACCTTATAAAACAAACTAAATTTTTTTCTAAGCTTTGTAGGTTATATGTAATGATAATGATTAAAATCAACAAACATGAAATTACAATGTAATACTCATCACCTGTCACTAATTGAATTATGAGTCTTAAAATGACTTCACTTTTATTGATCAAGTGGCTGAACTGTAACAATAGGTTGATGATATTTAAAGGCGTAAATAGCTTATGACCGGTATAACGGCGGCCATAGGCGCCGTAATCAGAAAGGCGGCAAAATTGATGATTGTGATATTTCCTCCATTATAATTTAATATTTCAAATAATAATAGGAAAAAACACATTCATATTTGAGCTTCTACTATTTATATTTGAATTATATAGATTTGGCGATGCTAAAGTTTTGAATGTAGGCGTAAATCAAGGTGAAAAGGTCACAGTTATGTTAGTTTAAATTATTTGTCTACCCGTAACAATTGCTTCTGGTGAAAGAATTCAGCAAACTAAAACTTATCAAGAATTATTTAAGATGAAGTATAAACCGAATAAGACAGCAGTTTAGGTTTACTTTCCATAGTACTTATATACTTACTAAATTGGACTTTGATTCAGTAATAGATGATTTTGCAAATTCAAAAGCGTGAAATAATAAAATTATTTAAACAAGACATTACGAATTTTACCTGTAATTATTTTATAAAATATGAATATTGGATATGTGTATTTTTTTAGTGGTGTGATTTTTTTTTACTATGCATTTAATGAATTTTGATACTATTATATTTACATCCCATTATTGTATACGCATCTAAAAGGCGCATTTTTGTTGACTTGCACGGACGCTTTAATTGCGCCTAGTTACGCCTCTCATGATATCCAATCAGCATATTGAGAGCCAATCACCATTTCGTTGATGATCTGTAATTCTATAGATTTTAGTAAACTTGGCACTTCGGACCCTGATTAGGATTATACATACGAATCACCAAATCGATTGTAGGCGGTTACAGCATAATAACACCAATAGATAGTTACTAGTGTTCAATGTGAAATTATTTAACTTCGTTGCATTTTTATCCGCCTAATATATTTCTGTAAGGGAGTAATATTGCACTAAAGAATTGTATATTTTGTACTAATTTTAGCAAACTTTTTACAAAGATCAGCGGTATATCGTGCTTTTTATCAATTTATGGCAAAAAGACGTTATTTTACAAACATGATAAATACGGTTCTGGCCTTTGGCCTATATTCTGAATAAAAATACATACCAACGCGCACACACAGTAATACGTAATATTGTTTGTTTCTTATGTATAAAAACCTAGAACATGACAGCTCTCAGAAAAATTCTCTAAGCATTCAAACTGCATATTAATATAAAAGGTGGAAGAAAGTTTTTTATGCAATATGCAAGTCTACTTTGCATTCTAAACGGAAAACATTTAATCGTTTTATTCCAGCATAAAAACATAGCCCGTTGCTTTGTACGGGTGTCACGTTCTGACAATATTCATGGTTTTTTTTTATCACAAAATGAAATTGACATTTTAACCGTCACTTTTAAACAAATTGAAGATGAGATTGGCATCCAGTTTGTAAATAAATCTGACGTTTCCATATTTGAATTACGAAGTATATACTATTGCAATTGTGTGAATGGCAACAACATTCACTCCAGGCTAACGTACAACTTCGGCTTTCTTATCCATCTAAGTAAAGTTTTGATAATACGTATTTTGACTTGAAGAAAATCCCCCAAAAATAAGTTCCCAAATATTTATATATACAGTGTACACTCCATTATTCTTGCTAATGTTGGGAAGAAAGGGCCCGCATAATTGAAAACATGGATAATAAGTAAATATGTGCCATGGTAAATAAAAGAAATATGAGTACAGTGTATTATCTTCTTTACTCGGGTCGTAGCGCGATTGCGGGATTTGAAACTATGGCTTCTGACAGCCGAACATACGCGTTTACCAAACACTCACCATGTCAACGGATAACACTTTTTTTTATTACAGTTTATAGTATTAATATTTGATTTGATTAGATTTGGCGAAAAGGCCCAGAAAAGATGTTCCACGTTTTTTTTTAATCTGTGGCGAATATTTATATTCAGCGACATGGGGCAGGTAAAATCACTGCGGCCCCTTGTTTTTGGCGAAATTTGTTTTCGATCAAGAAACTATGTTATGACTTCACAAAATTAAAGTCTACCGTTGTTTTAGTCCTCCCGTAGTAATGTTATGTTATCTATGATCGAACTCCTCATGATTCAATCATGATCAACTGTTCCAACCGCGCCATGATAGCTAGCTAACCCACTGCTTGATATCGTGCATGGGCTGTTAGCATATCTATAATATTTTATTTCACGCTTTTAATTTATCGATATATACTGGTATATAAGGTTAGCTCTCAAAATTATTGTCGGTCTAATGTGCATATCGTTCGTATAAATACAGGCTGATAATGACAAAAAACGAAATCCGGATCACGAATAACGATAGATTATAAGTGGTTATAAATTTCATGTATTTTAATTTTAAAATCAATTTCCAGACCGTCAATTGACAGTGTTAATCATTAATAATTTGTTCGATCGCAAAGGTTTCATAAAACTCAAAAGGTTATTTCATTATTTTAACCTCGCCGCCTCTTCGAAGGTGTGTCGAATTGGATGATGCTAAAAAGATGGCCAAATTCCATTGAATTTTAATCGCTGATGACGTCTTGCTTTATCAACAATAGACAAGACTTCGTTATAATTATAGACAAAAGTTGAATATAAATGCTGCTATTTGTTTATTTATAAATAAAATCAAACATGCATCGAAACAATCAAATTCGGCAATCAATCAGCTGCGAACATATCTCGTCCCAGGTATAAATTATATAATCCTGTGTTTCTCAAAGTGCACGACGAGAATATTTAAGTCAACTCGAATTAGGAATTATAGGATTCTGTTGCAACCATTTGATTGAAGTGCCTCATCAGATGGAACATTATAAACCTTCACAATAAAAGAGACAATTTAATAATAAAAGTAACATTTAAAACATTCAGTCATGCAACTTACGGTACTGGGTAATATTGCTCGCTGAAGGTGTCAAAAAGGGCTTGGAAGTAACGTATTGTTTTTAAATGTATGCTTTATAATTATTTACTTTTAAGCAAATAACGGAATCCAATATTTTCTACTATATTAATATCACATTGACATGTTCCTTGGCTCGAAATACGCGATCCAATTGCATAAGTAGAGTTTTGAACAATAAAAAAAAAACATTTTAATCTCAGTGAAAACCACAAAAACAAATGTCACTAATAAAATTGATCATAAGTTATTTAAAGTTTTAGCTAGATACATGCAAATAACTTGTGAAATAAGACAGTGATATCCTTTAATTAAAATATAATTATAATGTCTATTATCACGTGGACATTCTTCAAATGCTAAAATCTTCTTTTAACTCCTTATATGAATAGTTCCTAGCAATATTAATATACAATAGAAAAGAAGTATTCATTACCATGGACTTACTCATTCATCTAACACGATTTGCTACTATAAAGCAGCACTGGGAGAAGCAAGTATTAAATATTATGTATTTAAGGCAAAAAAGAGACAGATTGGGAATGGACAGTACTTCGCATCTACTTCATCAGGAGTCCCTGATAGAATTGGGACAAGATACACCACACTTTCTTTATACACGGCGCTACATCCATATATTTTTTAAATAATATTTAAATACAATAAACAATAATGAATCTCATTTTATTGGTATCCATTGCTTTTTATTCAAAGAAACCTCTCCAACATTATATTTTATTTTAGTATACTTTTTTACATGGTATTGTGTGGAATACATTCACTGTGTAAAGAGAGTCTGGTGTGTCAATTATGTTGTGTAATAATCATAAATAAAACAACACGGTAATATTTTTTCAAAATATTCTTATATTTAAACAATTAAGCTTTTATAAAAAAAAAACTTCACAATAAAAGACATGTTGGTAAACAAAAATAAATGAAAATATAATGGCATGGTTTTATGGCTCCAATATGTTACACTTATACTATGAGCCTCATTCAAAAGGTCAATATCGACATCAAAGTTTACGCGGGAAAATTCATTTATTTGACTACTTAGTATTATCATAATATAAGGCCCGTGTGATTCATTCACACAATCCAATGACGAAAATATAATTTCAAAAAATGTATATCATAATATATATATATATAATTTTATATATTTATACTCTTGTTTCAATGCAATTATCACGTGCATAGAAAGTAAATTGGCATCGCCAAAGAACAGTTCATTCTCACATTTAATAGTATTCGAGGTTTATCTAAGGTGGGCATTACACGATAATATTATTTATATACATGTAAAACATAACCATGCAACGTCTTTATTTTGAAGGAACAATCTCTTCTTTCAGTGGAAAATTTCTGTCCTATAATCATATATGTTACATATTTTTGTCAGTAATTTTCAATATATTTCAAAATAGCTAACTCAGAACACAAGTTTGATGGTTTGTGTTTGACTATATGATTAAACTATCAGTTAAAAGTGGCACACTTGGTCTTTTGGCTGCTTCCACTTGGGATGACCACACAGCACCAAGAATGCATACCGGCTGGGTGTAACCGAATCGATAGATCGGATAGTTGAAAAATTGTTAGCCACTATTTATTATGATATACGTATAGTTATTATCGTGTAATAGGCCCTTTAAATGAAAAATAAGGCAGTGATCACCAATACATTACATGACGAGGCAAGCACATTCACATACATAAGGCTTGCAAACAAAGTTCAGCACCGTCCTACATCTTTCTTCAAACAACACCACAAACACTTTCAAAACAATGCCTTAATGTATTAATACAAACATTGTTACAGTAAAATTATCTTTCCAGTATAAAATTTATATGGAATAATGTACCAATACAAATCTTTTGTTTTATGAGGACACTGTATGCCAACTCTCACATTTTAGTTTTTGTATGGTGCCGATCTTGGTTCCAAATTCATCTGACTTATATTGTTATATCTATTGTGATAGTTTTATAATAGGGCATTGTGACCAACCTATATTATGATCAATGTTACAATGAACTATTACAGGCATTGATAGTTCATATCAATGAATAATTAAGCTGAGTACTAATATTGTATTGTGAATAAAATCTGTAATTAACAAACTTAATTGAATTGTTAGTAAAGCAGAGTCTGCACCTAGAAAAAATACAAAAGGAATCCCCTGTAAAGATACAAAATGCAGTGTTTTCTTTCATTCTTTATGTATTTTATAGTAGCAAAATATTAAAAAATATTAATGGTAAGTTTGTATTATGAAATAAATTGTCAATGGATAATTCCTTTGTTGTTCAGTACATATTATTTGGACACTAGTTTAATATGGAATATTTCACTGTCGAAACACAGATTTAATTGAAATATAATTTTGACATTGCATATTCTCTGGTGAGATGAACCAGTTTAGTTTAGTTTTGATTTACTCTAAATGTGTAGGTTACATGCGTATTGTTTCACTAAAACGACACCTCATACTATTTCAACTAACATCATAAAAAAACACTTTTGAATATCATTTAGTGGAATAATAAAATATTGAAATAAATGGGTCCAGATCAAACACCACTAAAGAACTGAATTTAAAAAAAATATTGGATAATGTCTTATATAACCATAACTAGAACGTCTGAAAACTGGTCACTGTCCAATCGCATGCCCTTCATCCAAATGGTCCCAAGCAGTTCCATCATCATCCACTTAATCACGGTGGGCAAAATTCATAATTAAAAAAAAATACATTAAGTCATCTGGTAATTTTATTATGATATATATCCTTTCCACATACACACACTTGCTGGATTGCATTACCTGAAAATACAGAGATTTAGTGTACTGTACTTTAGTCACATTTTTGGACTTGAATTGAGAGAATAGTTTCATATTGTATCCTGAACAACAATTGATATTTCCAGTTGACATGATGAGATGAGTTTCAAATTTATATATGTTCAATCTTTTAACGAGTATAATTAAATTTTTTACAATAATTTATTTTTAATACTTATATGGACGTGAACGACCAAATAAGGCAATTTTAATTGTATTGTTACTGAAGGCATGGCAATTACATTAATTATTTTGTAGTCACAGTTATATTCAGTTTCAAAGTAACAATTCTAATATAGTATCTTATCATTCTTATATGTTTTAAGTCATGTGTTAAAAATCTCTGTATATTATCTAAATTTACAATAAATTTCGATACAACAGTTAATTCTCTTTAGTATACACATAAGTAGAAGTCCAAAAGGCAACGTATCCATTACTTTTAGGTAATTTATGTCAATATTAAAATATAAAAACTATGTATTTCATAGATTAATTCCTTTAATCTTCGATCAGTGTATATATATCTATCCTTTTACATTGACTGTGGAAAGGAAAAAGAACGTAAACTACACAGGATAAATTTTACAAAAGACACAAAAGAGATTGACTTAATAATATTGGGCCTAAGTCAAAATATTAAATTTATACCATCTATCCACTAACTCACAGTGGTTTTTATTTGCCCAATTTGATATTACATAAGTTGTTAAAAAAAAGGCTTTCATACTTAAAAGCTAAATTTAGATACTAATTCAATATTTGTAGCTTACATCTTTTTGATAGAGCGCGAATTAAGTTGTATACATGGTGATTATCGAAAAAAAACTATTTTTAAATAAATGAGGGTACGTCCTCTTTCCTTTCTAGTCAATATGTATGAAGCATCAACACCATAGAAAACGCACATGAAAATAAGCATCCATCCTTTCACACACAAATCTTATGGCAAAAAACATTCAATCATTTACATAAGTAACGTCATTAAGATTTCATTTTCTTGCATCTTAAAACAGAAGCTAAGTGCAATTCCTTTCTTATTATAAAAAATGTTATCACTTGATAGTGCATGCAACGAAAGATAGGCCAAAGTGAACTGACTATATGAACATGTATACCTAGAGCAATCCCTAACTCCATGCGGAATATCAAGGACTCACAACTGTCCAATGCATGCGTTTTTAGTGGTGAACAATGGTACCTAGCAAAGGCTCAGACCAACCATATACCAAGCTTTGAAAATAGATACTTGCAGTAGAAACGAGAAAAACCTATGTCTGTTACAAAAAAGGAGCATCTCAAATTCATGGTGGGTACGAATTACTTTGTGGAAGAATATTTTAGATTCTTCTAGTGGAGGCTTAAATATAATATGGTTTATTAGAACAGCAATAACGCACACTTTATTACTTTCCAACTGAGATCTTAGGACACTTTTCGTACATATGTCCCACATTTGCTAAAATCCACATTAAGGAAAAGATTGGAAATAAAGAAGAAAAGCTTTTTCATTATAACACCAGTTATAAAAGAAATTAAAATTTTTATAGAAACCAACTCTAGACTTTGTTAATTTAAGATGCAAAGAAATATCTTAATAACGATGTTTGTTACACACATCAATTACCTCTTTGTGCCAATACAAATACTTCACAGGCAAGTAGTATAAACAAATATAAGATTGAAAATGAAAGTAAACATAATTGTGGACAATCAAACATGTCATCGAATGTCCTAAACCAGGGGTCCGGGAACCAGTGTACATTACCTCAAGTGTAAAAGTTAAAATCTCAAGGGGTAATATAGTGGTGTAGATATATTTTGGGGCATAATACACAAAAATAAATTCTCGACCCCCGTCCTAAACGCTAAACGCATGTTCAGTGAATATAAATGCTCCTTAAATCTGTAAAGGAATGATGATATTATTTTTGAGCTTTGTAACCGATCCAATGTAAGACATAAAACACGTTTCCCTTAGTCACATTCAATCTGATAAGTATGTTCATTAAATTTCTACGAAGATCATCATTTTTGGCATTACATTGTTAAATACATTGCTTTAAAACTTCCGGGCATCAAAAGAACTAAACACTTGCCAGAAATAAAAGAAAAGTCTTTCACATAATCAACCAATATCAATTAACCCAAAGATATGAAAACAGATGTTACTTAACAAACCATCTATGAAATCATATCATTTTATGAATTGAGTTCAAATTATTTACAAATTACATTTTATAACAGTTGATTCAGTTGATGAAAGTTAAATTATAATACTGCAGCTTAATTAGTTTTATTGATAGCTATTACGATTTTGATTGAATAATTATAAACCTTCTGTATAGTCTTGTTATAGTAATCTTGTAATAAGAATTGTTCTTTAAAAAAAATTACACCATTTAAAGATACTAAAAATATTATACATTATAAGATTAATTAATATTTTCGACTGATGGTGCTTGATGGAAATTGATTTTAAATTCT
>JAGVSQ010009380.1:0-13662 GCA_022683975.1 Rhyacophila evoluta | reverse complement strand
AAGTTGAATATGTATTGAAATAAGACTATTTAAATCTTTGAAGCCCATTATCTCGAACTAGACAAAGTGTCAGATGAAACCTTGTTATTCTGAGGTGCCGATATTACAAAATTAATCAGTAAATTAATACAAATCGGAATCAGGAAAGAAATATTCTGGTTAACAAATGCTCCCTGTTAAAAACACACTAAAAGGTTTTTCTAACGGAAATTATTTTGTTGCATCGGCTTAAAAAATAATTTTCACGTGACTCGTTAAACGAGATTGAGATTCGCTGGTATGATTAGTAGGTATTTTGTAGCTGATACTTACACACAGTTTGTGTACATGAACAAATAAAAATATCGCATTGAAGCAAACCTCTAAAAATCATTGCTGTTTGTACTGGAGTTATAAAGTGATTATACTATGGGCTAGCCCATCATTTTTAGGATTGTTGCTAATTGCGTTTTTTTACAATACGAAATTATAAACACATTATAAGTCTCTGGCAATGTTGTAAAAAATATCACGTTTTAAAATCTACTTAAGCGAACACAATATTTCATCATTGCAACGCCATACATTTGTAATATTTAACCAATTTTTTCAGAATACATACCAACGGAAATGTCAAATAATATAATAATAAGGAAATACGACTAGGAGTAGTTTTAATTAATTATCATTTTTCTCGTATTAATCTATATACATATTAATGTAAGTGAATAAATATTCAGTTACAGATTTTCCAATACCCGTATTAGGACTTCATTAATGTAGGGGGTCTCAAAAGAAAGAAAGCAATACGCACATATTTTTACCGTGATGAGTCAACCAAAAACGAAAAACCATAATATCTGGAGGTAAATAAAAATTAGGTGACGTGAGAGCTAAAAAAAACAAGAAACCAATATTCTCCTAGAAGTAGTGAAATTATCTCCTCACAGCCTAGTGGTATTAAAATTGAATCGCGCCTGGGGTCTCTCAAGTACTAAATCCGCCATTGTAAATATGTACTGTTCACTGGCATTTAAAATTATATTTGCCGTCGGGCGACATGTCATATACATACAATGGAATTATTCGACAATATTTTGGTTCTTTTTCGGGTAATTCTGATACGGCAGACATAGTCGACAACCGAACTCTCGGCCTGGAGTTGAGTTGAAAGAATGTTTCACTTGACTAAGAAAGAAATTCGTTCCAGATGAGGGCTGGTCTTAAAAATAAACTGCAAGCTTCTTTCACTGTAAATACGAAAAGGGATAAACCCCGTAGGGACTGGGCACTATAAGAAGAGGACAATATTCGGAAAAGGGGTTTTTCTTAATTAGTTTCTCATTGAAAAAACTTCAGCATAAAATAAAATAATTGAATGCATCTAGATTTCTAGCTAGATTACATAAGGTAAAGAAAAATAATAGAACTTTTCGGTACCCACCCTAAAGAAAATTAGTCAGTAAACTTAGACCACCGAGAGCAGGCTCCAATTAATTTATATAGGAGTTAGGGGGAAATATATTATCATGACTATCCTAATGATAGTCTTCCTCTAAACAATGCCATATTTCTAAGCTAATTATTGATGGTTCGAAAAACAATGGTGGGTATTAAAGACGTCAGGAAACGCAAACGTCAGAAAAATACAAGACTCGGGATGTAAGTGATAGCACCGAAACCCACAGAACATAACGAATTTACGATTATTTGAAATCAAAATTTGATTCATTCAATGAAGCGTGTGAGATATTTTTCTCGCATCGCCACGTCTATTTTCAATATGCATGACTAAATGCAAATATTCCGTGACGCAAATTATGCATACCGAATACCACTATTTAATTATTAACTATTTCAAATATAATACACGTATATGAAATATTCAAATCTTAAAAAATACCGCCTCATACAAGATTAACGTCCAATCGAAATAATAAGGTGAGTTTGATATTTTTTAAATGACAATATTTATATTTTTACCTAATTTATGTGATTCAATGTTAAGTAATTAATTATAAGATAACACGCAAACTGTGAAACAGATATTACACACAAACAAATTCATAAAACTAAACAAATTGCAAACAAAACATAGTCTTCATTCCGTATACGTAATTTTCACGAGGAAAATATAATACTATCCATATGAGTTAATTTATTATTTTAATCACCGAGTATATATCATTATCAAGAATGCGAATCACTACTTCTCTGTTGACACTGTCACAGCACATAGAAGGTTAAAAACAAATACGCATATTGTTTAAATATACGCAGTAAAAACAGAGAGACTGCTATATCGAAACCACTTAATTTATGTACTTACGATAGACGAGGTTACTAGCTGACTTTCGAGATCGCATTATTTCTAAACACACTGTTACAATACAACGTTATTTTAGGGTTAACTGAGTTCCGAAAAAATCGAGTCATAAAATAACAAACATTACTTTAAATATGTAAAACTAGATGTACCTCCATAACCATGATGAAAATGACTTCTGGGCACGCTTCGGTTGGAGATTTTTCCCCGTAACCAATGGAAACCTAAAATACAAATGACAGCTATGAAAAAAAAAACAAATTCTTTTCGAATATGTGGAATAATATTTTGATTATACGAAAATACTATTAGTATTTGAGTATTAAAAGTCTTATAATCTTATAAAATTGTTACAATAAAGTTATACTTGGGTGTAATAACCTGTGTTTCTACAGCGTATGTAAATATTCCAGTAAAAGTTCTTCCTTCGGTAATGCACGGTATTGCAGGTGGGTTATCTGACATATCTCCATTAGCGTATGATGCCACATAGAACATAAGTCCAAATCCAAGCCATATTATAAAATGACAGACGCTAAGAAGAAGAATCACCCATCTCCATTGTCCGTCTATCTGAAATTTATGGCGATAATTTATAATATTAACAGGGATTGAAAGTATCCCTATTGCAATTTAAGTTCAAATAATAAAATACCAACTCTCTCAAAATATCTATTTTTTATATAACGAGGGCAAATTCATGGACCGGAGATAATGAATTATGTCAGGTCGATATCTGTGTATATAAAAAAAGTTTAGTATCTTACACCGCTACAAACTCAACATGGATAAATTATCCTTCATTACATTTATTTGTTTAACTCGTTAAGATAATTATAAATTATATTGTTAAGACGTTCACAATATGGCATAAAAATGATTTGCTTTAAAATAAACATCATATATCTATTTTAAAAGAATAATTTAAAAGTCAATTCACTTCGAGACACAATTTTAGAAAGAAAGGAATAAAACAATAAATATTCAAATCTACCAAGCGAGCAAGATTTCTGTTTTACAAATTATAATGACATCTAGTGGGTTATTTATTTTATTTCCTAGGAAAGGTCGGAATTTTTGTATTTTGAATTCTCGTTTCCCAGGAAGAACAAATACATTTATCTCGTATACGGCCACTCGTTTCGAAATTTAATTCGCCTAAAAAATGATGCATTTTAATATAAACGACTGTGTCTCAAATAAAGACAATATAAAATAAAATATTAGTATTTTACAAAGCACTTAGGGTGTTTGATTATGAAACGCATTTGAAGGACACGAATTTTTTTTTTCTGAGATTTCTAAGCTGGTGTGTTTGTTATGTACAGTTTAGCTTGGTATGATCAGTACATATTTAAAATAAAATAATAATTGGCCACTATTTGTTAATTACAACATTCTATGAATATTTAAATCAATTTACCAACGTCGTGACTATATCATTCATATATTTTCCAGCTCGTCTTGGAAGATGTAGCCGTGACGGTATATTTACTTGGCCACTTCGAAAAATAACTCTCCTCCATTTCTGAGCTCTGAACCCCTGATTTTGTGGGGCTTTCCTATAAAATGAATAGCATAAGTCATACGGTTTTTTAATTGGCAGGTATAACATAATATAGGCTTTACGTATAAATGCTAATATGCTTTGTATCGTGGCATCACATTTAGAGGGTGGTTAAAATATTATGTAGTAGTGAGATATGTATTCACAAATAAAATGTTGGCTTACTATGTATTTTAAACACTTCGAAATATCAAGCCACTAAAAAGTATTAAAAGAATTGATTTATAGCAATCTGGTAAAGTAATCATTAACGATTATTGACAAAGTTAACAAAAAAAAAATGTGTACACCACAACACGCGACCAGTCCTTGCAGTCGGTCTAGATCAGATAAATCACTGGATCAATCCACGGGAATAAATTAATACAAATTATACAAAACTTGGGTAGCCGCGCACATAACTAGGTTGAGTATAATGTATAAAACATACTGTAATACATTATTACCTATGGCAGTGCACAATTATATTGTTCCTGTTAACTAAATTAGAGAAATGGTGTCCAATACTACATGGACCTATTTAAAATATAATCAACTAGATTTGTCACCGCTATGTCCAATCACTGAAATTGAAGATCTACGATAAACCTTAATATAATATGTCTGTTAGATAGAAAATAAATTATTTATATTATGTTCGACTAAAAAACGACTTAATGAAATTAAAAGGGCGGGGCTGGATGCCCAATCAGTTCAGCAGTTAGATGTAGAGAATTTGTTTCGAATTCTGTGAAATTTAGCCGGGTGGTATCCGGGCTATTATTTTATTTTGAGTGATATACTCGTATATTACGTTGAATTTGGAATGGATATGCTGAAAAAAACGTTGAAAATAACAAATTTTCGGGCGATAAAAAATTACAAATTGGCCCATGACAAATTTTCTTGGCGTTTTTTATGTCGAACCATAATAACATTTTTATATGCAAAATAAAATAACTAAATAAGCCGCAACGGAATCAAATAGAATGCACTATTTTTAATAGTTTGACAAAATCTAAAATCTGTTATGGGTCGCTTGACCAAAATGTGTTTGTTACAATATAACATACAAGCGAAATAATGATATTGACATCATATCCGCTGTATAATTATTTTAATAATTCTGTACATGATTTTTCATACACAGGAACACGAGTCCAAAACTCGAAATTCGAATACATATTCTGAATTGACATTTCATTTCCTCTTGCATAATTATATCCAATTATGAAATTATTATGTCAAATTGTATACATTATTCAATAACCAACTACAATAATTATATTAAACTTGAATATAATTCGAAGTGTATTTCGTCGACATATTAGAATTAATATTATAGTTCCTACACTTATTTTGTTAAGTGCGTGTTCCGGTTTTTGTATTTTTGTTTATCTGGTAATTTAAAAGCCCATATGAGAGAGAGAGAGAGAGAGAGAGAGAAATCTACTTGATTTGATGGAAAATAATTTGCATTATAGCTGCAAAGTCGGGGTGTTTTTTTTAATAAGGAGCGGTGGGAAGCAATTATTATTTATCATAAAATTATTATTTTAACAAACGTAAAAATACATCAAACTGTGTTCTTTCCAGGGCCGCTCCGTGGATAGAAGGTGCCCTTGTACAAAAAGTTTTTTCTAACCATTGTTTTCACTAATTTAAAACTGGAACATGCTTAATTTTCTAGCCCTCTTAGTAGTTTATAAATGTATATCTTAAAGTATTATAGTATACTTGGTTTAATTATGCAAATAATAAATTAGAACATAGAAAAGACGAATATATTGCATGTTTCTTAAAAAAAGCGGCCATCATATTCAGGCGCCCTTGTGCCGTGCACAATCTGCATATTTGCACGGCTTGGCCCTGGTTATTTCTGTTGGGTTTCTTGAGTTTGTGTGCATGAAATAAAACCTCAATACTAGAATAATGCGAGTTATAGGACAACGAATGGTTGAAGATTTGTAGTATATAGTATGGTTCTATAATTTGTCACAACCGAATTCAAAACAGTAATACTCAATTTGCGTGATCGAATCTTCTTTCATTGAATATTTGCTTGTTAACAGGTAATAATTATATTGTACATATGATGCAGTATAGCATCGAGCAGTCGAGAGTATATATATATAATAATAGTAACCGCGATTTTTTCATAGAAACACAAAAGAAAAAAATGTTATTAAAATCGTTATTATCGCTGACAGGTAAATTATGTTCAAATTTCTGTGTTATCATAAACAATTTTTAGTTAAAATCTTTGTTACCTTTTACTTTTTCTTACACTATTTCGTCCAGTGTATTGAATCGGGAAAACAAATTTATCTTCTCCGTTTGTGTTATCTTGAAATGGCGATTCGTTTATGTTTGTAGTATCTCCAATCTCTTGGTCCACTTCTATCAAATCATAGCGTGACGGATCGCTCGAGAAAACATTATCTGCCTCACTGAAAATCCCATTTTCAAAGTGAGAATCGTTCACAAAATTATTGCTGAATCTTTCAATGGTGGTGTGTGCGACATAATCGTCCACATTGTTTAAAATATCGTTATCGGTGTTACTTTCGATCGCTTCTGAATAATCAATATCGTCAAATGCGTCCAGTTTACCCGGTTCCGAAACGGCATGCAAAAACTTTCCATTCGAATCTAAATAATTATCCCGCCTAAATTGAATATCTTCTTTATCGCCGGCTTGACTCGAGACGGAACTTCCGTCGACGCTTTTTATCGAACTCATTTCAAACTGGCGATCTGTTTTTTCGGAATAAATTTCTTGGATCTCACCCAACGAGTTTTCTGATCTTCGACTATTCTCCATAACTGGAATTAAATCAATATCATTCACGGTTTCTTCGGCGTTTGACCATTCACTCGAACCATTAACTACGGAGGAGTTATTGAAAACGTCAACAATAATATTTTCTTTTGAAAAGTTTTCATTATTACGTTCGCAATTTGAATTATTGACATCTTCTCCGTGACAATCATTCCCAGCTGGTAATGATATTATCGAATTACATTCGTTTACAGTTTCAATATAACTTTCATTGTTGAAACTTTCTTCGCAGTCGTGCGGTGTTGATTTTAATTCACTTGTATTTTCAAGAAATACTTCATCCACGCTATCACTGTCATTAAACCCTGGCACTGTTTCGGTTTGAATTGCGTTGAAAAAATTTTGATTAAACAAATGTTCTATTTCTCCATTCTCCAAGGCCTCCACGTAACTTCTCTTTCTAGACATTTTTCAAATATTTAAATACGAACACGTGATTTGAATGAAAAAACCAAAACAAACAGTTATTGTAATTACAGTCGTAACTTTTATCACGTATAATAATCCAACGAACGGTTCGCCTCGAAAATAATTATTATGATCCATCAAAACGTCGTCGGAGTTTTTATCGCAAATGTAGAGTTTTCGTTTATCTTATCTTTTTCGCTGTTAAGACATATTCCGTATTATGACTTGTTAACGCTGCGACTTTGAAAAGAAACTGATAAAATATATGAGCGCATTTTTACTGCAAAATGAAAAACACCCACGTCATTATATCTATGTAGCTGACAAACACAGCTTCTCAATTTTCGGAGTAAGCTACATTCATACTGGACCGAAATCTTTTTCTTTATATCAAGATACTTTTTGCTATCTATCATGGAAACGTATTTACAACTAGTCTTATATTGCTTTTATCAATGTGACTTAATAATGGTCGGCCGTATTTATTATCGACGTTTTAAGTAAAACTGCTTATTTGATTATCATTTTATTTTGAAATGTTTTGGCAGAGAAAATACTGTCGCGGATGAAAGATCCACATACTTGTTTCGGATATTAGTTAACTGTCAAATTAATGGTTTGAATTCGTCCCGGGCCTGGAAGATCGTCCTGCAAAAAACAAATTCAATGATGATTATGACGAATACTTGGATCTTTATTGTTCACGTTTGTCTATATGGGCATTTATTTGTCCGCGCGGTTATCACGGAACCGGTATAATTTCATATACTAATGTTGTACACTTTAAGAATCTCTGTTCACGCATGTCGGATTTGTCAGAACTGTGTGAATGTTTCCTATCATTTGAATCAAAATAAATTATTTTTCAGCGCAACTAAACTCAAATATTCAATCGAATGTACCTTTATGATACATTAACTAGAAATGATGATAAAGGTTCCAATTGGAATCTGAAGATAGATTTTTTGCAAAGAAATTTTTAGTATTTTTTCTTTTTGATTTGAATAGTTTACTGTTTTTATATTTTTATTTATTTAAACCAAAAACATTATTTCCGGTCTATGATGTCTGAAGAGTGCTCAACAGACATATCGATGATATCTTTTTAGAACGATATATTGGCTTAACTGATTATTTAAATAAATCATCAAAAATTTTCTCTCGCCAGAAGCAGAATTTTCACTTCCAAATTTCTTTTCTTATTTTGTTTTCTTTTTTATTATTTCTGTGTATACTGTTACAAAATCATAATCTGAAAACAAAAAAACAGCAGGAAAACTTACGGGCGCCTTATAACCATGGCGTGGCACTGACTGGATACTATGTTATTTCACAAAATAAGTCTTAGTATATGTCGGAGATTATAAATCGGAACAACCAAATGAATCAAACGTTAGCATTTGAAAACAAAAAATATCCAGATACAAGTACAAAATTAGTAACTCTAACACAATTAGCAAGGATGGGCGTGCTGTATTATGGTATATAATAAAAACACTCGTTTTTTATGATAATTAAATTACACATTAATGTTTTTTTTTGTCACCTATGTGATAGTGACCATTCGTGGAGTGGGAAGATAATTATTGTAATATTTTTCAATGAAATACAATATATTAGACCGAGGATTCTTAGGCTATGATAGGCACATCAATATGCTAATTAGAGTTGTAAGAACATACTGACAAATAATATTTTGTATATGTTGATTAATCAACTTTTTAAATGTTTTTACTGTCACATATTATATGGTATACACCTAATCCTCGAGTTACGTGATTCATTCGTTTTAGAGATCTTCGCGTATATCAAAAATCACGCAAATCGAGTTTTAGATATTTGGTCAAGAAACAATATCGCGTAGCGCAACTATAATTTCTTGTTTTTTGAGCTTGCGAAATTTATATTCAGTCTGAGTTTTATTATAACTGTGCCTCCACTAGGGTTTTTTTTTAAATCGCGTAAGTAGAGATCGCGTAACTCAAGGCCTACCTGAATTAATGTTTTTAAATAATGTATGTGGACCAAAAAACTGGTTTCTATCAGAGAATATCTGAAAAGAACCCACTTGAAAAATAAGATTCTCTCAGAATTAGAATCCAAATGATAGAGGGCTACATGTTGACTGTTTTACAATGATTTCTCAAAAACATAAAAATAAATTAGGGATGTTTTTATTCAATGGCTTGAATATGATTTCTGTGGTTAAAATTAAAGAAATATTTTAGTGCCAAATAGATTGCATAAGGCCATGAGAATTGTCCTGAACACGCGGAATACTCGCTGAAAGTTCACTTCCACTCTGTTCACACTTTAACATTGTTTTCGTTGTTTTGAAGATTGTCAAAATCTGACTCTGTAGCATGTTGCTGCCTTTTATTCCCTACCTAAGTAGATTATTTTGGTGCTGCTTTATGCTTCGGCATGATAAATGAAGAAATAATTTAAATATTTTGTATGATAATAATGTAAATATTTTCAGAATATATGTACCATTAACATATGTACTGAATTTGTGTGAAATCTTTTTAGAATGTGTATAATTATATATACACACATACACACTTTGATCGAACAACATTGTTGCATCAAGTTCAGGAACAAATAAGTAGGTATGTCTCACTCACGATGATGGTTGATAAATTATAACTCTTGTCTCATGAGACAAAAGTAGCTTCCCGTCTTTTGTAATTGCGTTATATTTTTCATTTTACGTTACATGATGCTCAGAGGATTAAACTCATAATTTGTAATGATCTCAACACATTAAATAATAAGGAAAATGACCTTAAGAAAGAATCAATAATTTTTATTTTTGTCAACATTTTGTTTCTGCTGACTACATTTCATTGAATTCATGTTTATACTTTTTAGAATGTTATGAATTGACTCCTAATAACTTAATGTTTAGTTGTTTTTCTCGATACAAAATTTTACAAAGTATTGTCAAAAATTACACATATAAATATTTCTTATGGTTCTTCACAAAGATGAGAATTAATTTTACCAGAATTTTAAAATTTCAATTATATCAAGTGATTTCAATCATTTGATATATATTTTACAATTATAAGCTATTTAATTGACATTACAGTTTTTATCTTGTTTAATACACAAAAGCTAAATTATCTGATTGTAGACAATTTTCAAGAGAAAATCAATTAACATGTTCGCTGCTAAAGACGCCCCTGGGGCGTCAATACACTATGCTATAAATAAATGTCGCAGCGAATATGTTAATAACTGTGAATAAATGATTAAAAACTACTTCAATTAAACACACATGTCTATTGTGGTGCATTTCTGAATTCTGTCAATATTTTGGTTTAGAATAGGCCTGGCCAACCTAAATTGCCTCACGGACCGCATTGATGTTCTGAAATTGCCCCAAATAAATAAGAATAATTGCAAATTTTGATTCAATATTTTTTTTCGTAATATCTTGTCTGGCTTTACAATGAAATAAGTATTTTTTGTAAGTGATTGTATGTGATTGATTTGAATTTTGAATGCGGACATATACAGAAAGTGTTAATCTACAAACAAAACGATACAACAACTATTGTAGATTGTATTGTCTCCCAGGTAGCATAGTTGGTAGCGCGTTCAATTTCCCATCTATCAGGTTTTAAGAATTCGAAAATGCAGGAGTGGATGCCCATCGGGTTGAATAATTGTCTGACAAACAATTCTCGGGAGAAATAATCTGTCAAGACGTCTTCACATTGCGGAGATCCATATAGTCCTCTTTTGGAGTGGATATCTTCAACCTGTGTCGACCCATAAGCGCCACGTTGGGAGCGAATGTGGTATAAAAAAAATTGTAGATATGAAGAGAAAAGATGTATCAAACCAACAAAGTATATTTGTATGTGCAATGAAGAAATAATGGCTTCGTTTATTCACAAAGATGCTTCAAATTTTAAATTTCAATTTTTAAATTTTAAAACTCAAGCTACATATTTTAGAGAGATTTGTACAGGATTTAGTTAAATTGAATTTTTCATAACGTAGATGAACTACAGATCTTCAAAAAATTCCCCCATTAGTGGCACCCCATACTAATAAGAACAACTGACTAAGACATCTCATATGGGACCCTAACTATGAATGACCTGCTGACAATTCCACTGATGTTAGAAATTTAGTTACCATCCAACAATGCTGTAGTAATATTACAAGCGAGTAAATGGTTAATCTGGCTTAAAACTGCAATAGAATTGATAATTCACTTTTTGATTAAGATGGTATACATGTTATTATTATAAAATATGAAACTTTCTGAATATGTGACATTTCTTGTTCGGTCCCATAAATGGATTTGGTCAAATGGCGAACAATCAATCTTAAAAAAAGGTTAAAAAACACAATGCTTCAGTTTGAATCTTGATGATCTGAGTCAAGCTCAATACTTCCTCGTTGGACACCATCACCATTTAATTGCAGCGAAGGTATCGCCGTATCTAACAAATCTTCTTTAAATTCATTGGTAAAATATTCAGGCGCGAAATGGTCCTCGCAGATTCTATAAGCCTGCATTTCGACGAGAGACTTTTCAAGAAACTTTGGTTTTTGGAGAATATTGATCCATTTTTTACACCTCTCTTCATCTGGGGGGAAACCAAAGAAATTTTTATTCTGCTCTATAGAATCCCAATTACTCCCATTTCTGTAGTACGCATTCTCACAATCTTTGGCAGCGCACAATATAGCATATTTGTTGTTCGGAGATACAGTTTCTGGCATTCTATCATGTGATAAAACATATATAGGGTTAGTATTTGGAAGTGTTTTGATAAAGCGCTTAATTAATTCATGGAATTCAATGGTTGGCGGACAAGTTTTGAGAAAATCTTTAAATTTTGTCTTCATGGTGTCTTCATAATCTATATGACTGATTAGATGAGGATGACTAACTTCTTTGCGTTTAGTATTATTTGTTAAATTAATATTGTTCATAACTTCTTCCACTGTATGGAAATATATTTCATCTCCATCGTTAACACCGTCACCATTGAAATCCACTAATTCTGTTTTGTCATCATTATTTAAAGTATTGTCTATGAATTCTACAGCAACTCCCACATCTTCTATTAACTGTCCAGACTCAGGGGGTGTACTTTCTTCAATTTCAAAGAGCTCATCTTTATCGTTTTCTTCGACCAACGCCATATTTTGCTCAATAATTTCGGTGTCATCTTCTGTCTCAGATTGGGCGCCAAGCAATTGAACGGTATCCCGTTGCCAATTTTCAGTATTTAATATAACATAACCTTCATTAGAGCCGTCGTTAATTATTGACGCCATTGTCTCTAAATTATAAATAATTGTATTATTTTAACTTTAATTCTATCTTACTAAAATGGCGCTTTATGATAACATGGCCACTTCTAAATATGAATTATTAACATCAAAAAATTATAGTTTATACGTAAATTGACAGTCTACAAACGTCAAATATAGTTTATTTACATATTGGAAATTAAATGTTATCATCAATGAATATTAACTGAAATTTAACAGGAATTTGTATAAATATGAACCTCTCACGTCGTTATTATCGTAATATGAAGAAATATTAATAGTCCCAGCTACATTTAAAAATTATTGTTCTTATTAGATCCAATGGCAGTAGGTAAAATTTACTAATTTTTTTTTTTAAAAAACGCTACTCAGGTATTTTCTTCAATTAATAAGTACAATAAAAAATATAAAATGATAAGACTTCGGTTAATTCACAGATATTTTTTAATTTTGCTTCTTTGAGATCAATCGAACATAGTGAATTATTAAATATTTCAATTGGAATAAGTAACAATACACTGATCACAAGAGCAGTCATTAAATAATAATTGTAAAACTATAAGTATTTTTTTTATTGTATTTCCAGTAGAAGATAAAAGCTTGTACTTGGGTGATTAGAGAAATAAGTTGTCACTAAACTATCGGTACCTACTTACCTAAAGGCTAATTTATCAGGATAAAATTACTAAGCAGTAGTCAAATAAATTCCTTTCTTAATCAATTATTAAGAACATAATTATATACTATTGTGATATGGAAAAGTCAATCAAATTGAAGTGGAAAAAATAAGTAAGTTTTAAAACTTAATGTGCTTATAAAACTTAAAAAAACTTGCATTTTTTAATTTTATTAATTACTTCGTTGCGAGAGTGGAGCATAAAGATTTTTACAATTCGTATTTGTTTTGACTGTGTCATGAGAATTAGTTTTTCAATCCATCGGACATCTTTTGCCATTATTCGGAAGAGAGGTTTTTCTTAATTGATTTTCTCTTGAAAAGCCTTCAGCTAGAAAAAAAATGTTTTGTTATACAAGATTATTAACTGGATCACACCCACAGATTGGTAAACGGTGAACTAGATTACACAAGGAAAAGTTCATCAATTTTAAAGTCTGGAAATTCAAAACTCAATGAATTGTATAGTTTTTATTTATTATAACTGCACTTTGGTAAAATGTTGGCCAATTAATTTCTGTTAATTATTTTTTTTTAAATCCAAAAATGCAGGACTGGTTGCCTATTAGGTTGAGTAATTG
>JAGVSQ010009379.1:0-12399 GCA_022683975.1 Rhyacophila evoluta | reverse complement strand
AGAAGATGTTTAAATATAATTTATTTTAAGCTGCAATATGAATTTGATACACGAAATCTACAATGAATTAACACACAACAGTTTGAAAAGTATTATTGTTTTAAGGTAACAACGTTTGAAGTTTTTTTAGTTTGTGTCTATGTAGAACTCATTTGTCAGTTTTTTCGTTGTAGATTATTTATAGTATAAGCACTGTAACAAGATACTGATTATAATGATATGATATTAGAGTGATCCAAACAACATTTTATAATAATTTTAGGGTGAATGTATGCTTGGATATATCACATGCTTCGGATCTCTTAAGAGTTTATTACACAAATTAATCTAGTTAATTATAAAGTCAACTGAATTCAGACATACTAGGAAACTCGTAAATTTAATTCAGATATAGTATTCAGTGAAACTACAGTTGCCAGCATGAAGTAAGAAATTCAGAATTAGAAATACTTCAAAGTTTTTTACTTATCTCTTATTTAATTGAAACTATGCAAAGTCTGCTATTGGACTCACAGTTTTCTGGAAAATTTTATCTAGAATGAGTACAGAAAGATTTAATTCTTTCTCATTTCAACATGTAATCTCTCTAAAGATCTTGGTATACATATTTAATTTGTGCTTAAAGTGGAACTTGATTAAGAAAGACCTGTCTTCCAATTATTGTCTTACTTTTACAAAGGATCGTATAATATTATCATATTCTGAAGAATAATCTACTTATGTGGTCTACAGAGAAAGAAAGTGAACTAAGGCGGCCGTGTGGTATTACAGAAATCTTATGATTCAAAAAAATATACCGAGTGAGCTCGAAAGATTCTATCACAAGATTTTTTAAAAATGTGACATTCGTCGTATTGATTGATAATTTTAATTATATTTTATAATAGTTTTTAAAATTTATTTTCACTCTGCGTAAGCACGCCACTGGTTGCAATTAATACGATCGAAAGAGAAAGGGTATAACAACGTCTCTTCCTAAAAAGCGCAATAATTTCATACGTAATGTTGCAATCGGCAGTTAATTTATTTCTTTGCAACAATTAATTACACATTCTGGCTAATGCACTCTTTTGAAATAATTACACCTAGTTTTATTTTGAATTACTCTTCAATCGACACATTGAATTTATAATTATGAAAATGTATTTAGTTATGTATTACGTATTATAATATATTAAATAATAAATTGATAATAAGTATTTAAAATATATTTTATTTTTTTCTATTGTTATATTCTAAATTTTATTGTACCCATCAGGAATTCAGTTCAGAATCTTTGTTTTTTTTAAACTCTACGCTAATATCGGTTGGATCCTCGGTAGCGTGTGCTGGCTTTGAATTTTCGATGGGTTACATACAATACGTTACTGAATTGCTTCTACATTTCTCAATTTTAAAAAATAACAAAACTTAAAGAGACCTAGTTTAAAATGTCTCCCTGGTAATGTAGAGGTTAGCATGCGCGCCCAACAATTCGGGGAATGCGAATTCGATTTCCCATCTGCCAGATTTTAAGAATCCAAAAATTTAGGACTGGATGTGCATTGAGTTGAGCAATTGTCTGACAAACAATTCTCGTGAAAAATAATCTGTCAAGACGTCTTTACATTGCGGAGATCTATATACTTCACTTTCGGAGTGAATATCTTTACTTTGTGTAGATCCATATGTTCCACTTTGTGAGCGAACACGGTATAAAAAAAATATAACTGTTAGGTTAGACGAGGCATTAAAATGTGTCAAAATAAGACTTGATAACGCTGAGATTCACGCTCTCCATTTTCGGAGTTGTAATTTTTATACTGTTGAGATAATTATGCTCCACATTCGAAGCGGATATGTTAACATATACTATCGCTTCCCACTTAGATGTTTCAAATTTGTTTTATTTCGAAAGAATACACTTTTCATAAGGTTGAAACATAAAATAATACGAAATTGTTGAAAATTACAACGAAATTATTAATTGTGATTATAGGGCTTGTGTGACCCACACACGTTCAAGTGTGCATGCACAATCATTTGTGTGTGACTATTATTTTTCCCCCTGCAAACGGAACATTACTAATTTTAGGTAATCCTACGTGTATTTGATATACACCATAAGACCGGCCATCTACCGACATAAAATGAAATGACAAATACAACATTTATTGATATGGGATGCTTCAATTATTATTGCTTAATATTAGCATGCTCGATTTGACCAATAAAATGCAGTATGGGTTTTGAAAGTTAATAGTTTATATTACAAAAAGAAATTGAAATAGTATCACGTGCAATTTCACTATTTAAAAAAAAATGGTAATAAAATAGTAAACGATATGAAAATAGTAGTAAACTTATTCAATCGAATATTAGTAATTCTAACTAATGTTAGAGAGACTCAAGTCTGAACTGATTTCAAAGTATTTTTTTTACTTCAACACTCTTCTTGTGAGGTTCGTAAAACGGAAACAATAAAATAACAGTGCTATAATATCGTAAAATCTTTAACATATGGTCATCGTATTTTTATGATCGTTCATGCATACTTGCGAATGTTTGCATGAGTGTGTGTAGCTCCCATTTAGATAGCAAGATTGTTTCTTGAATCCCGCGAATTTTAGGTCTACGTGTTACATAAATATCGGTTTATAAAGTTTTTCTTTATTGTTTTAGTTTATAATTTAAAATAATATTTTTGATATATACTACGTCTTATTACGCTTATTTCGCCGTAGTATTAATTATTATGCAATGTATTTTCCGTCTCCTGGTTGTAAATAAATTTATCGAAACGATAAGCAATTTATAAAATACACAAAAATATAATAAAAATTTACTCCAGGCTTGACCTTGAAAATGGTCAATAATGTCATTTTTTTTGTCGCAATGTTGGCATTATGTACACATAAATTGATTATAATAATAAAAAAACAGGAAACGCTAACAATGCATATATTCGTAATTTAAAAAAATAAAAAACACCATAGATTGTAATTGAGAACATAGAACAAAAATTACATCTGTTTATGGTTATAATGTTCACATAGTATTATTTCATAAGACATTTTTATTATTTATCACATAATCTGGATCGAGCCTGAATGTATATAATTTTAGGTGTACTAAAATTAGTACTTGTATCTTACCACACGGAAGTGGACTTAATTTAAAATTGTAATAAAAATGTTTACCATTATGTATTTTAAAATAACATCCATCCATTTTTTTAGTTATTTAAATTAATTATTTATGAACGCAACCATAGACCATATCGACGTCCGGTCTAATTCAACCCCATTTTAAGTTTCTCAATTCGAATTAAATTTTATGAGGGTAAAATTGTATGTAATTTAAAAATATACTGAAATTACCGGGGTTTTATATCTTGTGTTCCGTATGTTGAATGATAATAATAGCGTTGCCAACTCGCTGTCCAACCAAACTTGATTTGAATTGATTTTAATATAGATAAAACGTAAAGTAAACAAACAGCTCTACGCGATATATTTGTATGAATTTTGTCACTTTTTATACTTGTAATGAATTCTAATTGTTATGTAATGTGTACAGTTATTTTATCGATGACTATATTTATCTCCACATTGTTCAAATTCATCTTGACAGGTTGTATATAAAATACTGGTTGTCAACCAACTGTTTAACCCACTATATATTCGTGTCTCGCACTTAAGCACCAATAAAAAAGTATAAATCTTTTTACATTTATATGATTCAAACCCACGATGTTTGACTATGGAAATTTTATAAACACTAATCGGGTACTTATGTACCACCTAATATTTTTTTAACTGAATGAATTATTTAAGCTATACTGTAACTGAACGTTATCATTTTGTAAAAAGTCATCATTTCTCATAGGTTGAACGTATGTTAGCAATGTTAGCAACGTAGCAATGTTAATAAAGGTTAATTGAAGAGACTGACTATGAAAGAAGAAGAAATACATAGTACTGCTGTTTTGAATAGAGTAGTAAAGGACTGACAAATTATTATCTCCAGTAGTTGTTTAAGTGAGACAAAAGCAGATGATTCAAAATAGATTGAAATGTAAGTATTTGTTCAATAATAGCTATTATAGACTGCAGTATTATGAATACGTAGAAACTTGAATTTATTCAACTGAATTCAAGTAACTTTATTAATATGTGGTTATTTTGGAACTTTGAAGTACAGTTGAACCTCGATGTAACGGACGAACATAGATGAGAAGGTGTCCATTAAAACTGAAAGTCCGTTATATAAAAAATGCAATTTATAAAAATATAGTTGAATTTGTTATCTGACGAAAAGTCAATATAAGTTGGTAGATCGTTGAGATGCCTTCTTATCAATGATAATTTTTTTTTTTTTGGGCTAGTAGGTGTTTTTCTTCGGTATCTTCATTTCCATTCTCATTTTCCATGACCGTAACTTCATCTGGTATTTCGCTTTCACTCATGATGTGATAACCAAAGCCTTCATCTACTCTTAACCACTGCAAAAGATTTTCTTCGTCTATTTCTTCCCAGTATCATTCTGCACCATACTATCTAATTTGCATGCCCTGTTCTTACGTCTAGTCTTAATCAGGCATATCTCAAAACTCTCATATCTAGAAGCGATCTATTATATTTAACAGGAATATTCTACGAGTAAATATAAATACGTATGTTGCCACGCACCCACTGTGCTGAAGTTAAAAGAAATAGAATGAGAAAAAATTTAATTGAAAAAATGGAGACTTATTTGCTTATTTGCAATATGCTACAGAGATCGGAATCTATGTCGTCAAAAAAATTATTCCAATCATTTCCCGATGTTTTTACTTTAATTGTATTACAAATATTTTATGTAAGTCCACTATAACGGAGTCCGTCACTTCAAAGTTCCACTAAATAGTCATAACTATATACTGAAATTCAAATAGCTATACATGCTTTCAAACGAACATGTTGTTTTTTAAGCAAGCATCAATTTTTGGCGGTTAATTCGGTAAAAAAAGTGGTTGTGTAAATAAAAAAATATATAATAATAATAAAATATATTCAATGCCTCAATGTCTACAATTACAGTAAAGGTAGTTTTAATGAAGTAAAACTGTTATTTATAAGTGCAAAGAACACGATTCAATAATATAAAAAAAACTTTCGCTCGATTAAATGTGTCAGTGTTTTTTTTTATAATTGGTGATCGGTTCAATACACTGAGAAAAAGTGGATTCCTTTCAGCCTCTGAAAACAATGCCTGCAGCTTTCTAGAAGCACAAAATTTCCCATCGACATTGCTCTGGGCCTAGGCCACACACTTCAGCTTCTGAATTAATTTACTAACAATCAGTGGCAAGGCTTTTTAATAACATGGGCATGTAATGTAAGAAAATGCAACTATATCTCTTTCATGAGATATAGTTGCAGGAATGGGTACCAAAGTATTGCCTTAAAAATATCGACCGTAGAAAGGAAAAATAGAGTAACCCACACAGTTTTTTTACAGGAGGCACAAAAAACGTGTATATAATGATTTAGAGTCAAAATCTAAGTATTAAATGGATACAACCTTGATGTAAACGAAGGCTAACACAGGTGTTATATTTAATTTATTTAAGAAAAATAAATGAAATTGATGCAGTGGAAGTCCATTTCCCCGGCAAAAAATTTTACCGGCCATACATTTTTCAAAATTAAAAGCTGAATTAGAATACTGATTTGATATTTTTATGTGTATTATGTCCAGAAATTGAATCAGAAACGTTTTGCTTAATCAGTGCCACTGCAAGCATCTTATATTTTATATTATAATTATTTTAATTATGCAAGTATCATAGCGCATAGAAAATGCTGGCGAATTTATTAATTTATAGAAAAAATGCTCATAACATTCAAACGCCCTTATGTAGTGCACAATTTTCGCACTGCAACAGTTTGGCACTGGCTTACACACTGTTTGAAGACATCCACATTAAAAGTTTGGATAAAAAACAAAGCATAAAGCATTTTATAAATATCGAATATCAAATTTGATACTTACTTGCTAATGTAAGAAGTGTTGCGATAGTCCATAGAAATAGAGTGGTGCTGTAAAACGACTTCTTTGGAAATAACATCGTCGCAATAGATATGAAGTTTTCTTCTCATATCCGAATCTCTTGAATTATTGTATTTGATGTTATTAAATTCACTGTCGATTAAACTGACCGCCAATTTTAAGTATTATATAATTAGTTATTCACTTTTAATAAATATTTTCGATAAAAGAATCTATATCGGTTTGAGAACAATAAACCATTTAAAAATCACTGAAAATTTGTAAAAACTGCTTGAAATAATATTATGCATAATCTAATTTACACAATACAATGTCACTGTAGTTTTAATAACAATAAATAAGTTCCAGAGGCGGATTTATCACTCGAGAGACTCCAGGCGTTATTCAATTATGAGGTGCAATGTTTTTAGATCTCACTTTTCTTAAATATTTCGTCCAGAATTTTGTGATTCCTCGTGTTTTTTAAGCTCTTTCATCTTCATATTTTTTTTACGTTAGTCCTGAATTTTTTTATGCCTGTTGCTCGTCAGTTTGAAAGTCTTCTTAATTGTGAGGCTCCAGGCGTGCGCCCAGTGCACCTATGTATGAATCCGCGACTGGTAAGTTGTTCTTAACTAATGTTTTGGAAACTTCTCACAAATATTCCGGAAGTAATTTTGGACTTTTTTCTACATGAAACTGAAACATTATATTTGTATATCAGTTCGTTTTTATAATATATTCTCTTCGCTGAAACTCGAAAATGACAAAAAGCTCAAGGATCGTATTGAAAATTTTTTAATAATCAATTATTGACTTTAAAAAATTCCAAAATTCAAGATTTTTATTTAGTCAGGCTTAATTTGAAATCAACAATATTTACTGTATATTTTCCTACACATTATTGTTAGTTTTATGTCTTGAATTATTCTGTATTTTATTTGTTATAATAATATAGTTCCATTAATGATATCGGAATTGTAAAAAATCGTGAAAATAGATATTTATTTTAATAATTAAAATATGTGTTGATATAATTTTTTGAATAAGTCAATATTGTATAAAACTGTGTGCCTAATTTTTGCACGCACATATACTTGTTTCTATAAGAATGTCATAGTTCGAAATTTTTCACCAATTTCGCATACATTGAGAGTATACTTATTTTACATGTTGTCTCCGTATGTGGAGGATATGGATCTACACAGTGTGAAGATGTCTTTGAAGATTTTGAGATTTAAGTTCAGCAAATGTAGGAATCGAACCTGCATTCTCCAGATGCGAGACGAGCATGCTAACCTATAAACCTATCTATATTATTACAACATACTCAACTATAATATTGACATACATGAATATTTCGTTTGAGATTTAGATAGATAAAAAATAATGCTTTTTATAATATTTACATTGTATTTATAATTATTTTATGGTAGCGTTTGTATTATTAGCTGTATAAAATCCCGTTGTTAAACACTGGGAAACGTTTTAACTGTTTCTAAGGTTAATTAATCTCGGCACTGTTATTTATATTTTATAAGACGACGTGTGAATTCGGTTGCACTATTTTTATCAATTCATATCGCATTGTCTATGATTGTTTATTGTTGTGCTTTATGATAATGTGGTCGAGGTTATGGACTAAATTAATTTTGATATGATAACCTCAAGATGCATAATAACACTCACTTCATAATGTAATAAAAGTTTATATTACGTTCTTATCTCCGCTTAATTTTACTTTTATTATTATCCGGTAGAGTAGTTGGTAGCGCACGCGCCTAGCAATCAGGGGAATGCGAGTTCGATTCCCTTTCTGTCGGATTTTAAAAATCCGAAAATAGAGGACTGGATGCTCATTGGAGCGAACAACTGTCTGATAAACAATTCTCGTAAAAAATAATCTGTCAAGACGTCTTCACATTACGAAAACCCATATACTGCTCTTTGGAATGGCTATCTTCACACTGCGTGGATTCATATGCCCCACTTTGGGAGCAAACGTGGTATATAAAAAGTCATAACAAGAATGAGATTTATATGATATGAATATTAAAAAAATCTTTGTTGTAATTGTAATATTATGTTGTAATTTTCATTTAATAAAGTAAATACTTTTATAAAGAGTCTCTTTTCTGTGCTCTATTGATAGACGTGCCTATGCCCAGTGGTGAGCTTCTTGTTAAAAACAATTCAAGCCAAGACTTCAGTATCTAAATACAATTTTTTTAGAGTGTTTAAAAGTGTTATAATACAAAACACATTGCCTTTGAAATGCACCATAAAGTATATTTATTTTAATATTTTAATAAAAGGAAACTTGCTAATTTTTAGTCTTAAGTAATTGTATGAGAGAGATAAAAAAAATGTTTTTTTCCGTAACACTGTGAATCTGTGAAGCAATGCTTTGAAATTAAGTGAGGCCCTTGTTAATGCATTGCCAGTCCACTCCTGCCTATGTCAAAAATCTTAACCATTTAGTTTAGGTGATACATGACGAATGTTTGGTTATTGAATAAAATATACATATTAAAGAGATTTTTGTAACGATAAAGATGCAAAAATTGATCTAGTAGGATTAGAAGTTTTTGATTTCTGTTGGACAGTAATAATGCTGAAGAAAAGGTAACAGAAGACAATGTTTTACAGTTATTTGAAGTTGATGAAGGGAGCCCTGGGGAACACATTATGACTGAAAGTGAAATAGCAAGAGCAGCAGACAAAGTATAAACAAATTTCGATTCATTTCTTCTGAAACTTTACTAGTTTAACATTAGACCGTTTATGTTCCTAGTAAAATAAAAATATATTCGCAACACCTATTTTTATGTAACGGACTTTTGACTTTAACGGACGTCGCCTCATCCGCATTAGTCCGTTGCATAGGTTCCACTAAACTTATATTATAATCAAACACTTACAAAGTTTCTTATACTACTTTTAAATCGTATATATTTTACAATACATACATTTATTGAAAAATTCATTTTATTTAAACTCTCATATAAAAAAACTCACTCTATAAACTATAACACATCCGTCAGTTATTTAATAACGCACACTTCCTGCTTACAATTAAATAAGATTGGTTTAAAAAAAAATGCACGATACGTTGATATGCGTTGGACTTTTTACACTTAAAGTTCAGCGTTGAAAAGCTTGGTGACTTCTTTGTTACACATAATAAATTGTCACTTTGTTGTCACTTGTTGGGAGTTAATTACGTCGACGAGGGGTGAAGCGCGAAACCCGCGTACGAATGAAAATATTATTTTGTTGGCGTTGTTCGGTTTGAAAACGGTTGGATTCACACGTTGCGATTGGACTGACTGACTGGATGGTTGGCGCTGGTGGATGGCATATTCGAAGAGGCATGAGTGTGTTGTTTAACTGTTAGTCAATTTTGTGAGGTATGGCTCATTGGCAGTGGTGTACTGGATTTTGATTTTGGGTGGGTTACATACAACGTCATATGTAGTTGAATTGCTTCTATACTGCTTAATTTTTAAACTGAATTTCGATTATTAAAAAAAAATACAATGATTAAAAATGCCCAGCTTAAAAATGTCTCCCTGGTAGCGCAGAAGTAAGCGAGCGCGCCTAGAAATCTGGGGAATGCGGGTTCGATTCTCGCATTTAAATGACAGATTTAAAAACATCCAAAAATGCAGGACTGGCTGCCCATTGGGTTGAGTATTGTCTGACTAACTATTCTCATGAAAAATAATCTGTTAAGACGTCTTCACATTGCGGAGATCCGTATACTCCACTTTCGTCTACTGAGATCTTCACATGGATCATATAGTGTGAAGAGATTCATTCTGAGAGTGGAGTATACGAATCTCCGCAACACGTCTTAACGTCTTAAAGTGCAGTGTACTTGACAAGACCGCTTAAAAAACGATTAAACAAGTGAATAAGTACCCAGTTATATGACTTTAACATTATGCATCAAGATTTATATTAAAATAAATCAAATAATGGTAAAATGCAGTATTGCTATCCTCTTCGCGTGCGCATCTGATCAAAGTTGTTCTGTTCTGTGAGCAATGCTCTCCCCACCGGAACTACAGTTGACGGTGCGCGACGAAACTCCACCTTTGTGTGGCAGACTCTATAATGTAAAAAACAAATGTGGCGCGCGAACAATCAAGCGATTTTTTGTATTCACCCCCTTCGAGCACAAAAAATCCACTTTTTCGATTTGATTTATTCCTTGATTCAACCAAAACGTTGTATATCGTCGCCAATATGCAGGATCACGTATCTTGATTTTATGGTTTAAATCACTTTGTAAAGTATTGTTTTGTTTTTTACAATCTCTTGAATTATTGTTACACTTTTGCCTTAACACGTATGTTTATAAAACATGTAAAAATATGTGTTAAGGCCGAAATGTGCTAATAATATAAGAGATTGCAAAAAAACGTACTTTACTTTACAAAGTGACTTAAACCAAAAAATCAAGATACGTGTTCCTGCAATATTGGCGACGATATTTAAAATGTACGACTCTAAATATATGAAATCGATCACTTTGACTTCCCGTTCATTTTTCATGAAAAAATTTTGTTTCTGAGATTATGTAATTATGTAAGATTATGGATTTTTTTACCGTATTCGCTACAAAAGTAGGGCATATGGATCTACACAGTGTAAATATGTTCGCTCCGAAGGTGGAGTGTACGGATCATATGTAAAGACATGTATTGACAGATTATTTTCCGTCCAAATTAGTTTTCTTTTAGCTCCAACTAATGGCCATCCAGTCCTGGATTTTTGGATTTTTAAAAACCTGGCACTTGTAGGAATCGAACGCGCACTTGCAAACTATAAACTCTACGTTACCTTTTTTATTAGTTCATTCATACTAATTTTATTGCAGTATCAGACGCGTCAGTAGCCGATTGATTAGCGTGTATATACCAGCGTTGGAGATCGGGTATTTATTGTATATCATTCAGCTGTAAAATAATGTTTAGAATAATTGAAATATGCAAACTTGGGTGTCCAATGGCTTAATTGATTGGTTGACAATTAATTTTTATGAAAAATTTCAAGATAAGTTTTCACATTGACGAAATTTATATGCTCCACTTTTAAAGCGTACAACATAAAAATAAGGAAATTACCATATGGCAAGCACAGATTGTAATTGCATCTTCTTCACCCCGTATCATATGTGAAGACGCTTATGAAGATATTACTTATGTTTAAAATATTGTTATTTAATGAGAATTTCTTGTAATCTTGAAGTCTTGCAATTTTTTTTTAATTAAAAAATATATAAATGTAACTAAAGGATTTAAATCAGTCATCTTGGAAGCGCACACACTTATCAACTACGCTACTGTGGTGAAAACATATTAAAGACCTCTTTTTATATGTCAAATTGCAGCAACTTCATTACGTAGGTCATGTCTCAAGAATAGAAGATGCTCATCTATCAAGAAGACTGCCTTTAATGTATCGTAAGGAGTCACACTTACTGGGCTGGAACTGGCTGGGTTATATACTACGGATGCCTCCGAAAAGCCTAGTTCTTGCTTGTCTCTTCTTGGTGGGATTCCGGCGACCTCGAAGACCGTTGGGTAATATCCATAGGATGTACTCAGCGGAACTAAACGATGCTGGTATGACTTGGAAGATGCAAGGCAGCTGGCGGGTGACAGAGAATCCTGGAGGCGTCACGTGGTGGCCATATGCTAGAAAATCTCTAGGTCACAAAACACAGCATTTGTAATCAACACAGTGAAGGAAAAATATGACAGATGGTCAGAATAGGAGTAGTTTCCGATCTATGTCTACATTATCTTGTAGTCCCTTATAATATTAAAATTAGTCTTACAATGGTTATTATAATATTAAAGGGTTAAAAGAATTATTAGTTATTCTGAAAAATATGTATTGATAACTTGTTGCTTAATATAAATTTGTTGAATGAGATTTATGTTTGAAAATATAAAAAATAATCAATCATTAGAAGTTTGGGAAACGTTCAGTTCATAGTAATTTCGCCTGTGCATTTTCGTATTTAATAAGTTGGAATACATAGACGATCTATTTTGCTTATTTTTGTACTAAAGTCACATGGACTATTTTTTTATCTCTCATTGTATTATATTTTATAGTATTCAGGGACGTTGTGTTATGAAATTTTTATTTTTATAATCAAATGAGTGGATCTCTATGGTAAATTGATCGCTTAGATAAAAACTTAATATTTTGTATGCTATGCAAATGGATTTAATTGTACCACAATATGAGATAAATATCTATTGCTGTGTTAGGTTAGGACACTCGAGATAAAATGTCGATTAAATTATGTTTGCTTAGATGCAATAATGAAGATTTTATTATTATAATGAGATTAATAAATATAAATGT
>JAGVSQ010009378.1:0-13663 GCA_022683975.1 Rhyacophila evoluta | reverse complement strand
CATTAGGAAATATAAAAATACTTAATCAATTATAAAATAACCTGTTAAACATACGCTTAGTAATAAGTTAATGGATATAGCAATGAACTATTCGGAACATTTGTGTGTATATGATTCTTATCCCCTCGTTGCAAACTAAGCCTATAATATAAAATGAAAAAAAGGACCACAAAGCCACTCATTACTACAAAACTCTAGTTATGATACTAGATCTGGCCCAGCTACGTACTGAGGATACCTCAAGAAAGTTTTAGCTTGATCAACCGATTTTTCAAGCCAGTAAATTTTGGTGTACTGGAAGGCCGCTAAATATTATCTGTAGAATACATTATACGAGATCTTGACATGAAGCAATGACAAAAATCTTGGAAACAATATGTAGTGTTTGTATGTTCAATTTAGGAAAAGGATATAAAAAGAGAAGAAAAAGCATATAACTTTAAGATTGAAGAAAAATTTGTGTCATATATTACGATCTAAATAGAAGTTTACAAGTGATTATAAAAACATCGTGAAAAACATTCACGGTTGGCGTTGATGAGACATTTATGTAACGTTTCAATATTTTATTCTATGTAGCGTTTTGAAATAACGTAACGCAAATTCAATTGAATTGAACAGACTTCAAACACACGGCCAGTTAACAAAATACGGGCAATATGTTGGAAATAAATAAAAAATCGTTTAACGTTTTGAACGACATATTTTTTCCGCCAATTTCCTCTGTTCGACATATGACTGATTGACATTTTCCAGTATTTTATTTCCTATATCCGGTAAACGTAAGCGTGACATGGTATCAAACGATTGGGCACGAGACGAGGCGACTGAAAATCAGCCTATCGCCGGCATCGAGATTGTGAAACCACATTTAAATCCCATTTCATATACGTTATTCCATTTTTCACTCTTTACTTAAGCAAAAAATATTCAACAGAAAAAATAACAGTGGCGTTTACAAGTATTTTATACTACTCACATTTAAATAAAAAAATGTTTTACTGTCTCAGTGGTATAAGTGAATAAACACACATTTGTAAATTGTTCAGTGACGTAGATAAAAGAATTGCGTTCTATAAAAACAATTTAAATATAAATTCTCATCTTGTATTGGCTTAAGCATCAAGCATTAACTTAAAAATCAATGCAAACAAGATGAACGTTAAGTGCAACCATGCCTGCCCGGATCCTGATTATCATCTGACTAACGATGGAGAGAGCATCGAGAGTGTCGACAGTTTCAGATTCCTAGGGGTACACATTACGAAAGATGGCACAAAATGAGTTAACTATTTTAATATGGATTGATGGAACAACCTTTAATTAATCACATTATAATACTAGCTGTACCTGGCCACGCGTTACTGTGGCTTAGTCTGGTTAAAAGTAATGGTGCTGTTTTTCAAAAAAGTATATTTTTACCTGTCGGAGTTTTGATATCTATATAATAGTAAGTATTTAAAAACACGCGAATATTTAATTGTGATGTTGTGTCAAAATTTCAAAGCAATCGATGAAGAGCTTTCGGAGATTTAAGATTTTGAACAAACAAATATTCACATGTTTATTTATATAGATAATTATTCAAATGTTTATATTGATATGAATTTACGAACGCCAATGGTAAAAAGAGGATCCTTAGGCGATACCACAAAATCTGATTGAATTTAGCAAAAGGTCAACGTACTATGATTGAAAAGGGTTACAAATTTATAATAGTTTTGTGATTGAATACAAACTTTCTACGAAATGTAGCCATACAAAACGATATGTAATATACTGCTGTGTTTGTGGTAACCTTTTTTTTTTTCCAGAATCATTACATATGAATTTTTCTTATGTAAAATATATATGATTAGATATTAAATATTCAATTTAGTAAGTTTTCGTAAAAAACAGTTACGATAAATTTTTACCCAAAACATTATTATTTTCCGCATGGGAAGTAGTCACGGATACATAATTCTAAGCGATATAATTTTAATAATAATTTATTTGATTTCTCAAATGTATTGTATATTCATTTATATATGGTATAAAATATCTACGATAGAATCCTATATTTTATTGTGCAAATATTATGATATTTTTGATTACTTATTAAGTGGCATTATAATAATTATTACCGATTAAGTAATGACCAACGACACATGATCCTCGTGAAAAAAAATCTGTCAAGACATCTTCACATTGTGAAAATCCATATACTCCTCTTTAGAGTGGATATATTCACACTTTGTAGATCCATGTGTACTACTTTCAGAGCGAACATGGTATATGTGTATATAAAAATATACATTATACAACTGACTTGTTGATAGTTATATGGTAGTTTTTTTTTATCAATAGTGGGAAAAGTAGTTTTGTTTTAGAGATGCGAAATATAAACCCGTATTTTTTTTATAACGTGAAATAGAAAACTGCTTTGCTGATTAAGTGTACTTGTTTATCAATAAATAAAAAACAACAGAATTTCGTGTACTAAATATGATTTATCCACCCACTCCGTTCTTAAATCTGATTTTAAGCAGGCGTATCCCAGAACTTTGATTTCAAAGCTCTGTGATTTATTTTGTTAGTATAAAATAGCCAAGACTTAGGTTACGACGCATTCAAGAGTCTAAAAGTAAAAAAAACGTATTAAAGAATATAATCTGATCATGTAATTAACACAGTGAGGTTGAGTTTTTATTGTTACAGGAATATAATTAAATGTTTTATTTCCATAAAACTTTACTCACAAACTATATTTTATATCTCGCTAAAACACCGCTTGCGTAACGTTTATCTGTGCTATTTTAAAGGGTCGGTCGGCGAGTTGTTGATATTAGAAAATGGAGGATTTACCCTCACTGGTGAGAGTCGAAGCCGTAGCCTGTGAGTCGGATAGGTAAACATGGAAGACAAACGCAATTAGCGGAGACTCCCGTCCACCCACACATAACCAAGCCTAAATGGACACACTGGGACAAAACGAGTTATGTGATTTATCACATTACATTACAGACGTTTACTCTGTGAATATTTATTTATGAGGAAATACTTGTTTTAACAATAAATTTAGGATTTCATAATGGGTCGAAAGATATACTTAGGCATGTATTTTAATGTAATATATTTTAGCAAGTAAAACAAAAAAGCTCAAATTACAAAGCTTAAATGATAAAGCTCAAAAATTAATCATTCCAAATAAAAGCCTAATATAACAAAATATAACGATATCATTTTAAATATTTATAATTATAACAACTTTATAGTGTCAATAATATAATAATACACGCCATTGTTTTTAAATTACAATAAAAATCATTAAAATACTACAAATATGGTAATAATGATTTTAATTGATGAGTTATTTATGTTTGACTATCAGTAAAGTGTAACTTTTCCTATTTCATACTTTCTTGAATATTCATAAAGTATGTGATTGGCAGCTCTTGGATTCATTAGGCCATCCAACTGGGTTGCAAATAGAGCAAGTTAAATGGCTCAAAAAAATTGTGACGTTATACATGCAGTGTGATATTTTTTTCACTTAATTGCTTGATTTATTTTGAAGTTTATTGAAATAATTGTCAATGTCAATTAGAATGTAACTATAATTTAATGATATTTATTAAGATATTTGAATGCTTATTCTATCGCCTATGTTGTATTTGACATGATATGAATTTTGTGCATATGTATTATATATTCTTAAAATATGGTTTATTTGCTTCTCAGCCGAGAGATAAACACGTACAATTTGATGATGGAGCGTAAATGCCACAACCACAAAAGACGCAATTGACTGACAACCAATTATCTTGAAAACAAAAGATAATTTTTCACATTGCGGAGATTCGTATAATTCAATTCTAAAGTGAACATCTTCAGGCTACAGAGATATTTTTACTTCATTTTTAGCGGAAAAACAATGTATATATATAAATAATTTAGTGTCCTCGGTAGCGTAATTGATAGCGCGCGCACCTAACGATCTGGGGAATGCCGTTTTGATTCCCCATCTGTTATATTTCAAAATTTCAAAAATACAGGGCTGGATGCCCATTGGGTTGAGTAATTGTTTGACAAACAATTCTCGTGAAAAATAATCTGCCACGACGTTGCGGAGATCCATATACTCTTCTTTCGTAATGGATATCTTCACATTGTGTAAATCTATATGTTCCATGCTGGGAGCAAACATGGTATATATAATAAAAAAAAATATAACACATTTTATTTATAATACTGTCTGTCACAAAAATTTGGTTCAAACCATGAAATGTAATGATACTTTCACATGATATTTTGACTTATATTTTTAAGTAAAATATTTTACTTTCAATTTTTATCATGATAGTCAAAAGACGAAAAAATATGTACTGTTACGTATATGAAATATTTTTTTTATATAATTTGACTAAATATATAATAAGTGATGTTTGAATTCACGTAGAGCTTTTACATAATGTCGCGTAGCCTTCGACGGAGAGCCTCGGAAACCGTAGGTCGTCGTAGCAACGTAGATGACAGTGATCGAGCTGTCGCCAGGCTATGGGTACAGCAACATCCGGTAGATTTTCAAGTTAGAGCTTAACTGATATCAGTGCCTCCTAGTATGAAATATAATATGTTTGACCTGAGAATCGAAAAACAAATTTACGTAACATAATACGGTTGGACTGGACCGTATCGTTTACGTTATGGCAATTATTAGGAAGTTTAGTAATAGAAAATAGAGCCTTATATAATATGATATTTATGTTTTATTACTAAGTTTCGATTGCTTATCTTAAATTATACATTTGATCTTATATATGTATATCTAAGTAAATGTCTTGTATATATAATATATTTTAGACTATGTAACATAGGATTTTAAGTTTTAGCTAAATACATTTTATACTCTTTTAAGTTTATTATTACTCCAGCAAACACAAGCTTAGTTTTGAAGATGGCATAATTTAACTTATTTATCCATACAAAATATTTGACACTATCGACATTAATATTTAAGTACTTTAATACTTTTGATTAATTGATTTCATACTTTCAGTATCCGACTTTCAACATTTGAGCAGATCTCAATTGTTGAATGAAGTATTTATTTTTTGTTTGAATTATCAAGTTTTATTTATGCCAAATTTATCCAGTGTTATTTATGTCAAAATTTTGATACTGTAATATAACTGTTAATTATTAACAAGCCCATAGGAATATTACGATAAAAATAGACCTGTTCTATTAACATTGTAAAAAGATTTTTGTCATTTTTTCACTAAAGATAGAAAAAAAAGTTATGGGAAAACTGTGTTTCTATTTTTAATTAAACGTTAGTAATTATATTTATTTAATTCCATGACTATTGAGATTTGGTTTCGTGAAGTTTTCACTGAAACGAATTCAGATTCTTGTAGATATAGTTGATACGATCTTGTAGATAGTTGTGGATTATTTACATCGATTCTATTCATTAGTATTAACTGTATCAAGTTCCTAGTAATGAAAATGTTTCATTGATTGATACAATTCTTTACAGTGAGTATTTCAAACATGAGAAATGTAACTAAACAATTTCGTTTTATTGGATGAATCTGGAAGTACAACCATTTTTTTTCACTTCTTTTCAAAATAGCTGCCTCTATAAGAAAGTCACATTAAAATTATAATGACGTATTGTAATATACATAAATCTTCGTTTAGAGATTTTGCTTTCAAATATGAAACTGAAAATCTGTTATTAATCTAACTAATCATTTCATACTAAGTTGCTCGTTTTTATTTCATTCTATTATACAATATATTGAACTTAAATGTATAAAAAGAGAAAAAGAAAAAAGTGTCAAACTATTAAGTAAACGTCAGAGGATAGTTTTTATGTTATAGAAAGATAATACAATACGTGTTTCATTTTCTTAGTTAATTTTGTCTCGTTTAAGTATCGAACTTTGTGTTTTTATTTTTGTATAACAATCTGGAGAGAGAAGAACGATGTAATGTAAAATCGATGGAAAAAAGTCCTTTTTGTTACTATGATTCTGATAAACAGGGCCGTATCAACTATTCTATGATCTTTGGATAATAATTAGAGCACAATTAATCTAATCAACAAAACAATTAAATTAAAATATCCACCACTATAACCAAGACGATTTTTGTGAAATAAATGTTTAATTTTTTTCGTATTTCGGCAAATAATTACGAAAATTTTTAAATTTTCTACAATTCAATGAAATATGGTTTATTTGCTCGGTAGTATAGTGGTAATCTCGCGCTTTTTGGTGATGGATTACGGTTGTGTGCTAAAATGCCACAACTGCTAAGAATATATTAAATATTCATAACTGATTGTCAAATGAATCAAAAATTAGCCCATAAGCAAATATCATTTTGCAAATTATATTGCAGTGATCCATAAAGTCCAATTCTAAAAGCAATATTTTGATACAAAAAAAGTTTATACGTTACACTATCAGAGAAAATATGGAAAAGCTTAATCGAATGGTATACACAAGAGCTTAAAAAAATAAATAAAAAACAACCAAGATTTATTTTCTATGATATATTTTACTAACTGGTTATTTAAGTGATTGCCACTAAAGAAACGTAGAATTTATTGAAAATAGAAAATTTGATTTAAATAATGTTATTTTTTGTAAATAATGAAATGAAGAATTGTATTATGGTCTAGCATTCAAATTATGTTGACAAATCGTTTAAGTATTATAAAAAAGCATTTGTCCAGTTAGGCACGCATTGAAAATACGCACATTCACAAGAACCCTTTGGTTATACTCGGATATATATTACTTTTGTGAAAAATTATCACTGGGTTTGCTCACACACACGACCGAGCGCTTTAAAAAACGAAATTAATTATCAAAGAAAAAATTTGAAGCGCCGGTCCTTTTGTTACTGATAGCGCGCGCCCATCCCTAATGCGGGTCTGGAATCACAGAGTTTCCTGTAAAAATGACGGTAATGGGGGAAAACCTTTTTATAACGTCACATTGCAGGATACATACAGTGAGCTAAGTGCTCCTGTAATTACTGCCGTTGAAAACAAAGCTTGGAAAAATAGACAGCTTTTGTAGGGGTGATCGAGAATGCTACTGACAAAATTTTAAATACTACTCACATTCAATTCGGTCGATATTTAAAAAAAGTGTAGACTTTCAAAAAGCTTCTGGTTCAGATGACGTGATAAAAAAATAAATGTCTTAAATAAACGTTAAATATTTATTTGTATTATTTATAAAGAAAAGGAAGTCATAATGCAATCAAATAAGTAAAATACCTGAGATATTAATTGTAACTCTTCCTTTTAATAATCCCATATTTTAACTGTTCACTTTCTACGTATCTTTTTATGTTATTAATTCTTAAGCTCTATCAATTGTATCCTTCCAACATGCTGAAATTCAGGCGGCTTCAAGAAGATAAGTTAGGTGCATTCAAGTAAATTATTGAAACACAAAAAAGTATAACTATCACACTTGTAATTACAAAATGAAAATAAATTATTTATCATATGTGTTGCTTCCATTAAAAAAAAACGTCTCCATTAAGAGAATATATTGACTGTGGACGTAGCCCAGTTTTTTCAACATAGTTTTTTTCAATAATCACAATGCATACAACTAAATACGCTTTAAAAGCTTCAGATGCCGACACAGTATTTAAATTTAGCTTATAAAAAAAGATGGCTTGTCGAATTTGGGACCAGAAAAATCAATTTTGTAGGTTTTAATTATATATTGAATTAATATCAGATTGTGTGAATAAAAGACCAGTTTTAGCTTTCGTGCATTTAATATTTTATCTAATTAATATATTTACTTTAGACCAAAATTATTGAATGTACGTTTTTTGTGACTTTCATAAAAAATATTACTTATTGAAACACACAAATCACATCGATATTTTTTATACTAATTTGGGTATATTCAGCATTGCAGTAAATTATGATGAAATCAATTAACTCATACATCGAAATAATTAAAACGCTAATTTATACTATTTCTCATTTTGTTATTTGTAGTTTTTTGCACATCATATATATTCTAATTGTAATGTTATCTATTAATCGTGTAACCCTACCATTAACTAGTATTTAAATATTTAGTTTTATTTGTGGAGGTTTACGAAACAAATAAAATTTCGTACTAAATTTTTCTACATAAGCTGTATTCAATTATGAATTATTTTAAATGTTAAAAAGTAAAAAAATAATTTTGAGATTCCTGTATATGTAAACTAACGAAACAAAAATGTTTGATAAAACTTTGGAAAGCTTGCGGCGTTGTTAAAAGTCTGGTTTTTAGTTTGCGAAAGATCCAATGAAAATGTATGCCTTTGATCAGCTTTGTTAGTGGAAAAATACCCTTCCTGTACTTACCTCCCTAGTGATAATAATTAAAACAGAAGTTGGATACATTTGCGTCGAGATTCAGTATTTTAACAGTCAAATGTACGAACATATCAAGGCTTTATATTTGCAATTGCATTCACGTGAAACTCCATTATAAATGTATACATAAGACGTAATCAAAGATTAATTTTCTGAGTAATCATATTATTTTTAATGATTTATAAAATATACCTACCGTTTATATGTTCGCTAAGTAGAGAACATAGATCTCCGCAATAAGAAGACATATTGACAGATTAATTTCTCACGAGAAATGTTTGTCAGACGATCAATTGCTCGACCCAATGGGCATCCAGTTAGGCATCAATGCATCAGCAGGAATCAATCTCGTACTCTCCGGATTGCTAAGTACGCACGCTAACTCTACGCCATCGAGGAGACCCTTATAAGATATTCTGTGAAAATTGTATTATTATTTCTGCCTGTTATAAACGTATAAAGCATATATTTTCTGCGATGTAAAAATTTCTCTTGGTAGCTTATTTTTCGTTAAACTTTTGCCTTCTTAAAATATCTTATATTCCTTGCGAGAAATTGTTCATAACGAATCATTAATAATAAAATTATTTTCTTTCTTATTCACTATGCGTGATATATTTAAGGAGGTAATAATATTAAAAATCCAAAAAATGCAGGACTGGATGCCCATTGGGTTGAGTAATTGTCTGACAAACAATTTTCGTGAAAAATTTCGTCAAAATGTCTTCAGATAGCAGAGATCCATATACTCTTCTTTCGTCGTGGATATCTTCACACTGTGTAGATCCATATGCTCTATATGGTTTATTTTTATTTTTTTTTAAATACATTTGAAATTAAAATTTAAATGTTAATGTAAGCTATGTATTTCCTAATTATGTAAATTATGTAATTCTGTTTTTAATGTTAAAATGTATTATTAGCCGAAATAAACTTTTTATAAGGTACCAGCTGACTTACGTATAAAAAAATGTTTTGTATCAAAGATAATTATATGATATAAAAACACTGATATGTTGTGTATCTTGTAGTATTTGATCTGGAGCAAATCCAATAAAACAATTGTAAATAATTTTTGAAATACGATATAAATCACCGAGTGAAACGTAGCTCAGGTATTTATTATATACCGTATGTTTAATAAAAGTGAAAAAAAGAAAATGTTTTTCACACGAAAATTTTCCATCCGATGCGAGATTCACGCGGAAAATGTTCAGGGTTTGTTTAAAGTAGGCTTGCAAAATAAATAAACACTTGATAAATGTTTATTTACAAGTTTGCAAAGCTTAAAGAGTGACCCGTGGGGATTTAATGGGGTGGGAAGGTTATACAAATTCTGGGCGTTTTAAGAGACGGATAAAGAAAAGGGCTTATTTCACAGCGTCACCTGGGACTATAGTCTAATTAAAAGAAACAATTCTATCTTTACGACAACCGTCTAAATTTTAGAATGTTACCTCACTGTTTTGTTTTCTGCGTAAGTTTGACGTAAACATGGAGAAGTATTGAATTAAATATATATGACGAACTGAATAACTAAGCGTATACTAATTCGAATTTTAAAGAATTATCCAGAAAACAAAAGCTTTCGATTGTTAAAGCTTAATATAATAATAACTAAATGCATCTCATAAGCTTGAAAGTACTTTTTGACTTTTTAGTTTAACAGCTGGAAAAGTGAAAACCTTTTCCAAAGTCGATATATTATAATATATCGACTTTGGAAAAGGAAAATAGCGTAACCCAAAGAGACCAAATTTTACAGGACACTGAAAAATCCTTTATTCAACGTTTTTGGGCCAAAGTTAAAATATTTTATAGGGAAAAAATCTTGAAATGAATGAATGAATGGTGTTTTATTTAACCAATATTATATTAGTTTAATAAGTGAATTCAAGAAAACCAATAAATTGATTTAGTAAAAGATTTTTTTCCTAGTTGCTAATTTCACAGACACTTTTTTTTCAAATTTAAAAGTTAAATTTAGATACCAATATCGTCAGCTTACAGCTATCTGGTAGAACGTGCATTACATTGTGAAATAAAAGCTATTTTAAAACACGGAGAGTTACATTTCTACAGTCAATATATTAAACTTTTTATGTAACAAGAAAAAATAATGATATCAAATATTATATTTGTAAAAAAATCAAATTTTCATATATGTATAAATGTATGATCTAATTTTTTGTTTATGGGCACTCCAAAAATAAAACATACTCATCTTCACGATGTGAAGATGCCAATTCAAGAAAATGTATTATAAATTATGGATCGAGATTTTTACGAGAATCGGCTGTCAATTGTTCAATCCATTGCAAACCCTAGCAGCTATTGAAACAACAATATTCGGCTCCAAAGCGCGTACGTTAACCTCTCGGCTATCGTAAAAACAATATTGTTTTGTGCGACATGTGTCTAAAAATAATTGTTCATTATATAATATGTTCCATTTTGTGTTAAAATAAATTGTGAGGTGACAATAATTTTGACAGTTAAATGTATATATTGACAGTTATTTGTTGAATTCTTTCTACAAACACCAAGACATTATTCCGTAATAAATTTAGTATTTATCTAGGTTGAATTTATCTACGAGGCATCATTTCGTTTTTTTCTGTGGACTATAAAATATTATATTATATTTAACTGTAGTAAAAATATTCGAATACTATAATCAAAGTAATAAAATTATTATAGCTTACACACTATTTTAAAACTACCGACTAAAAACCTTGAAAGACCTGCTTAAGCCATGCGTCGCACTTTTCGTTAAATCTTTTATCACAGTTTAGTTGACCTCGCTTTGATATCACGATATGTTATAATAGAGATGTCCCCAAACTATCAAATATTAAAACTATATATGTCAATATCGAATATCCGTAAGAAAAGTAGTTCTCGAAATAGCATTCTTGGTTTTAAGTTTTAATAATTTTTCTCCACACCCGCTCCCTGAGTGGAACATATGGATACCATATGCCGCCTATAAGAATTCCTGTCAGTATTCTTTTGCCCTTATTAATCATACCTGAATCTTATAACTCTATTGTTAATCTACATTCTATAAATGTGTTTAGCCGGCAGCGTAGTTGGTAGCTTGCGTGCCTAGCGATCCGGAGAATGCGGGTTCGAATCGCCATCTGTCAGATTTTAAAAATCCGAAAAATGCAGGACTGGATGCCCATTGGTAATTGTCTGACAAACAATTTTCGTGAAAAAAATAATCTGTCAAGACTTCTTTACATTGCGGAGATCCATATACTTCTCTTTTGGAGTAGATTTCTTTAAATTATGATAATCCATATGCTCTAAGCTGGGAGTGAACATGGTATAAAAAATAAATAAATAATATTCAACGGCTTTTCAAGATGCCAAAAGTCACATTAAAGAATGTTAGGTCAGGTTAAGACTCTCTTGAGGCATCCGCAATATTACTTTATCAATAATAAGTGGCTGCATGGTCTGTTGCCTTATCTCTTCATAACGAATGAAGTCGTAATATTTTGATAATACGATTTGATCATCATTTTTATTTAATTATTTAGTTGGTTCACTATTAAATAATTAATTTTATAATCACATGCGCACAAAACACATTTGGTTTTATTAATTACTATTAATAAAGGAAAGATAGGTATGTTTATGAATACTTAAGAATGGGCCAGGGTCGTACGTCATTGAAGTTTTCAGACCGTTTCAAACCTGATTAAGATTATCTTAAAATAGAATATAATGAACGAATGATTCGAATTACTATTTCTTATATCCAGAAGTGTAAAAATGCTCGCACTGTTATTTTAATTGAACTGGAATTTGACAGTAAGTTTTTTTATTTTTAATTATTTCCTATACTACCTTTAAACAGATATATAATAGAAGTCTAATATAGAATTTGGAATATTAAAATAAAAATCATAAATTATTTTAAGAATAATTTATTTATTTAAGCTGTGAGAAAATATTAAATTAATGTCAGATATAAAAACGCAAAATCATAATTCATGTATAACAATTTATAATATATATATAGCAAGGATAAGGATATGTTCATTTTTTTAGTTTATCTGCCAAAAATAGTTATCGAAAAGTGTTTTAAGAGATCATATTTAAGATGGATTACGAAATGTCAAAGTGCTAGAGTATTTATTGTTTTATGATTGAAAAAAAAACAAGCTAAAAAATGGACCTATGCAAAAATATGACAAAAATCTTCCCTAAATAAATATTTAAAAAAGCTCAGATTATATTGACATAGAATATGCGATTTTTCGAAATGGTGGACTCCTTGTATGTTCTTTGAAATCCTGTATTTCTAGCAAGAAACGTTACCATGTCTAATTATTTTCGATAAAACAAAATGAATATTTCACTTATACAATATAATTAATTTATTGTTTGTGGTATTAAATAGACTAAATGCAAACACGTTTATAATCGACAAGTTTCCAAGAAAGTATTGAAATTGACATATGTTATACAGAAGAGTATTGATATTATGGCAAATAAATACTTTCGCTTGGTGCCCCATCTCTATTCATGTCATTCCAACTCTCGATTGATTAATTCGAGACCTAGACGTAAACAAAAAAACTTTCCTCCCTACCTAGGACGCAGCCCACCTGCTCACGTGACAAAATTTTAGAAGCCTTGCCAATTTCTAGGCCCTAAATGCTTACTTTATATGAAATTGCGCCAACTCGTCACCAAATAATTATAAAATACAGTAATTCCTCTTAGTATTGAGATATATTGACTTGTTTATATTATACAGCAAACAGAATAGAACAAAATGTCTATTATAGTCAATTTAGAATCAAAACAGCTACGTTGATTTTTTTTTATTATTTTTAAGATTATAAAATTTTATTAAGTTTCTATCGCACAATAATAAGCTTTTTTATTTTCATGTTTTTTTTAATTCTGTAGATTTCTACAGTTAATAAAGAATTTAAAAGTGTAACAGAATCAAATTATTCAAAAACCATCGCAATGGCGGTACTGTTTTTGATATTATTAGCATACAATTTAAAGGAATATCAACATATTTAGTTAAACAAAAGCTTTTGTTAAAGTGTATGAATAATAAATGATTTTAACGTAATCATTATTAAAACACAAAAAAAATTATAGAATAGCTCTTCAACAATGCGTACAAAATATTCACTTATATTTATCTGATTATTAATAAAAAATGACAAAAATCTTTCATTTGGCCATATGCTCCGCATAAGGAGAGGACATTACAGATAAACAGAAAGACAGATT
>JAGVSQ010009377.1:0-13663 GCA_022683975.1 Rhyacophila evoluta | reverse complement strand
GTTGGCTGTCAAAATATTTAAAATATGAGGCTCGGAACGTTCCGAGTCTGGCAGACAACCGCTGGAGTACACAATAACGTAATATTACGGTTCCCGCAGGTCAAGTGTTAAGTGATAGTAATTTCATAAAATCAACATTGTAGAGGATTTTTATATTTTTATAGCATAGCTTTATTGCCTGACTTTATCTGAAATAGATTAAAATTCGTCTTTATTCAAATTGATGTTCATTCCGTTGTTATAAATTTATTTCAATATTTGGCTCTCTACAATATTTGTAGTCTCTCGTTCATTGAGTGATGATGTTAAAAATCATAACTAAAAGAGTCGATTTAGAAATGGCAGTCAAAATTATATATGAAAATTTCACCTTGCTACTGTTCACCGTTTATGTGAAATTCTTTTGACAGAGACACGTGATGTTTTTGTTTTATAGTATAGATATGTCGAATTATTTCGATAGTATAATATATATAAAAGAATTTGAATGATATTACTAAGAAATTAATCAAACAAGTTTGTACATTAAATTGTATAATTTTCGATTGCCAAATAATGGATACCTTACAGCTTTAAGCTATCATTATGAGATATATAAGACTGTTAACCAGTGCAACATGACATAAATGCATGAAACTATCAAGGGTAAAGGGTTAATATTGAAAAAGATGTCCATTTGACGGCTGATATAATTTTATTGGCAGGTGTTCATTTGTTATGTATTTTTAGACAATTCAATTGTTAATACTTATACGGAATTCATCGGGGCTTAGATTAGTAATGAGCAATTAGAATTCAGCCACATTAAACTACTAACGCGAATGTATAATGTTATATATATGACGGCAGCGGGAAAATTGTGTAGATTTTCTAGGAAATCACACGCTAAAATTGCATCTAAACATATTAATTTAAATCTGAACTGAGAAATTTATAGATTTATGTCGATAAAAATATTGGTTTAGAGGTAAAATAAAAAAGATTAAGGAGATCTATAAATAGTCATGTTTAATAGGAATGAAAAAATACGAGGAAATTTGATGGAAATGTATGTACCTTAATATTAACAATTTCAGCCAATTTAAACCTATTTTCTAAACCTCCACTTACAGCCACTTATATAATAGTGATAGTAACAAATTACTTTATTGAATTCTCATAAAAACATATATTTTATATACCATGTTCGCTAACAAAGTGGAGCACATACTTCTATACAGTGTGAAGATATCCACTTCGAAAGAGTATATAAATCTCTGCAATGTGAAGAGGTCTTGACAGATTATTTTTCACGAGAATTGTTGCGATTATGGAGAGAATTATTAAAAGAAGACATGTCAAGGAGTACTATTTAAAGTATAGTCTGGACGTGTGATGCGCATTGATGTCATTTTTGTATGAAGATAGCATGATGTGTCAACAACGAAAAAGTCGAGTGTTCATTCAGCAAGTAATGTAAATGCGGACCTGATTATTTTGTTACTACGAGATATACAGCGTCAAATAATATTGATTGACATAATATTGAAAATAAATTTAATATGCGGGTTGATAAAAATGAAAACTCGTAGCTAAAGACTCAAGTACAGATACTGTAAAAAATCGCAAGTGGTTTTGAAGCTTTTTTCTTTTTCTTTTTGTTCTTATGTTTTTTCATCACCAATTCATTTGAAGCTTCTCACTCTTTGAAAGTGAAGTCGAGTACCATAAGCCGTTCCGGATTGTCTAATCATAATTATGATAATAGTAATCAATACAAAAAAAAATGTAATGCCAATTTTAAAAACAAGTTTCATTACTGAAGTTAAAATACCGCAATCGTTATGTTTGGTTGCGAGCTATTATTGAATATCGACTGTAGAATAGCAAAAGGACGTAGCCCACACAGAACAAACGGCACAAAAGTCTATTTAATGATTTTGGACCAAACTCAAAATATTTAATAGACACAACTTTGTTAAGACTGGTGTTTTTTTTACCCAATCTGATATCTATTTAATAAATTATTTAGTCTTTTTCCTTGTCGTAAATTTTACAAGGCACTCTTTTTTAAAGACTACAAGCTAAATTTTGACACTAACTCGGCATTTGCAACTTAAATTCTTTCGATAAAGACGTTGTAATTATCGAAACATTTTGGATCAAACTGAGGGATACGTCCATTTTCATTTCTACGGTCCATATGATCATAAAATATCAGATAACAAAAACTCCTTTAAATATTTCATACGTTTCAAGCCAACTTTTTTCAGTTGCGGCAACGTAATAACAGTCTTGCAAATGACAATGTCATGCTGATTTTGCATATTTCATTTCCTTTTCAAGTGTCGTATCTATGGCTTTGTTTTCAATGGATATTATTTTATTCTTAGCGTCATTCTGATTTAGAATCATGCATTCAATAGTACCTATACACCTACAAAAATTTTAAGAAATTTCTGCTGGAAATTTTAAAGTCTCATAAAGACCGCCGCACGTTTGTTACGCCAAGAGAAGTGGTAGGTAGCGAAGGGTAAAGCAAGGCAATTGATATGATGGTAATTAACTTTGCATTTGAAATCAAAAATAATATATCTGCTGTTCAAACAGTAATCAGACACATTTTATTGTACATCAAGCAATCCTTAAAAAGATGCAGCTCGGAAATTTATGGCATCATCAAGAGCGTCTTACGTCGTTTAATCCACGGTGTAATCCGTTTACCTAGTAAGAAGAGATCCGAGAAAGTAGTTTCATTTAAAAAATAACTGCTATTACATAACGGTGAGTTATCATTTATTGAATTCAAAAATATATCAGTAGAAGGTCAGAAAAGAGTTAGTTTTTTTACTTAGAGAAAATTACATAAAAACTCCTCGCTCAATACAAAGTACTGTGTGTATCCTATATATTCGAATACACTCGTATCTTCAACTAATAAAACGATTTCCATTTCGAATAAGTCAATTATTTTTCTTTGACAGTAAGTTTTATTTAAAACAAGTATCGTGTTAGTATCAGTTTCAGATTATCCATCATTTCCATTATCCAACCATCCTGCAGCCGGTAAAGATATGATAATCGGGTATACTGTATACTCAAATAATTTTGTATAATACAAATGCCATATTAATTAAATATTTGATATTAAAAATTAATCTTTTTTTGTTACTTTAGGAAAAAGATTTATTTTGATATAATCAGTGAAAGTGATGTATAGTTTTTGCTTGTGGGTCACGATGCTGTGGCTAACTCGTGTATATTTTCTAGTCCATGACATGGTCTCAACAGCCAACATATCGATATTTGCAAAATACATATTGAATCATACCGTGGGCGTCTATATTCTCCACCTTGAGAGGAAATGGTGATTTATATTGTGTATATTTAATTGTAAGTTTGTTTCAAAATAATTTTGCTCACAGGATTTTTTTATCCATTAAATTTATAAAGTAATTGGCGAGTGTAACAACATTAAAAAAAACATGCTTGCTTTATTTTTTGCAGCCAATTTACCAAAAATAATTCTCTAAAGTCTTTTATAATGCATTCAACAATACTGTTTTGCCATACTCGTAATTACAATAGTGTTCATCAACAAAATAAGCTAGTGATTAAAATTTCTTTTTTTCTCACTGTATTTATTATCAGTAGTGTAACTTTCAAGCAAATACGATCAAAAGCAAATTGGACATAATGGACAGTTTCATAATTTTAGTTCATTAAAAACGTTTTCAAGATATAAATCAGTAAACATCTTTTGGCATAGTGCTGTCTCGTACCCATGGCAACGCACTGAATATGATACATCATAATCTTATAAAATAATGTACAATGCAGGAGTAGAAAATGGGGAGAGCTATAATAGGACAATAGCCTTATATATATGAATACCTCGCATATTAACCTCCTGAATAATACTCTCTGTTTAATCCTTCGGCTGCTATGGCGTTTTTCATAATTATAAATTATTTTCCATTGTTATTTTTTTAATTTAGAACATTTTGTATTGTGCGCGATGGTTAAAAAAAATCTTGACGTAAAGATTGCTAAGCTAAACCATGAAAATCTTTGTTTATCCGTCAAAGAGCTAGGACTGAAGAAACTTTATCTTATCTAGACTTTTATTCAGCTCAGTGCCTGGGAACCATTTTACTTGTAGCTTTCGTCCTTTGTTTATTATTGTATATTTTTCATTCATCATTCAGAGCATCATTTTAAAGTGGACATTTATCGATCCATTTTAGATTAAAATGACAGTTTACCCTTTCAATTCTCGTCTTACTTATTCACATGAAGATGTGAATAATTTACATTTTAAATTGAAATTACGCAACATCTGATAGATAGATTACCGTAATTAGTTATAAAAATCATTTTACCATGCATTAAAAGTTAAATAACATAAAATCTGTACAACAAATAAAAAATAATAGCTGAAACAGATGACCAACATTCTAAGACATCAATCATACACTGAGTTACTGCGTGCAGCCACTCAGCATGTTCCGTTTTTTCCTCTCTGAGACGTTATGATATCATACACCTTTATTGGTGGAAATTATTAAAACTTGAGTTTTTTTTTCTGAAATAGATCCATAAAAATTGTAGATTTTGTACCGTCAACTTCAACTATTGCGAATAATATTGGTATATAATAACAAACGCGTGTTTTTATTAACTCGCTTAAGTGGTTTAATCGTAGCTAACGTCTAAAAAGGTTAAATAGCTTTGTTATATAATATTGAAATTTAATCTCTGATAGTTAGATAATCAATAATAGCAAAAAAATCAGGTAATGACTATTTAAACTGTTATTATTTTTTATTAGCGGTCAAGGTTTTCGATTACTAATAATATTTAGTCATATACAGGTACTGCTAGTATAAGATTGAATTTGCTTTAGGTATTGCATTTTTTGCAAACCAGTTTAAGCGACTGGCTGTCAGTCAATACGTACATAAGTTTTTTTTCTACCGTTCAAACGAGAATCTTAAATTACGTTTTTATATACTGCCATGGCAAGTTATTTAAAATATAATTAATTATTATAAAAAATAGTTAAATGTTTCACAAATAAATAATGATTTAATAAATTTAATTGTTTCCTTTATACGAAATATATACTAGGTTTATTAACTAGCTTTGTCTAGGATAGATTCACACTCATTCTTTATAAAAATTAATTTTATTTATCCTGTTATTACAAATGTATTTCAATACTTGACTGTATACAATATTTTCAGTTAATTGTTGATTTTTGATGTCTGTTTATAATAAAAAAAATCACATTGGTAATGTTTTCTATTTGTAAAAAGGTTTTGTGACAGACACACATGTATTTTTTGTTTTATAGTACGAGTATAGTATAGATTATATTGATGCAAGCGTGTCATTAATATGATCACGAATGTAGCAACCAGCAGTAGATTTCAATTTTTGGTAGCAAATCTATAATTTAAATATATGTATAATCCCAATTCCGCTCCGAAAGTGGAGTATAGAGATTTTAACAGTGTGAAGATGACTACTCTAGAAATTAAGTATGTTTATGCATCTCCCAAATCTCCGCATTCTAAATTATTCGTTGTATCTTTTTTCGCAATAATTGGGTCCAATTGCTTAACCGACAATGTTGAGATCCATATGCTCTAATTATAAAATCGACATGGTAAAATAACTAACATAATATATAAAATTCTGCGTTAATGTTGACTTTAGGATAATGATTAAACATTATACATCATACAAAACTTGTTCAGTTAAACATATAAGTAATATTTTTTGAGACTTTCTGGCATCCTGTAACAAAATAAATTTCTGCTCGAGTAAGTTTGTTGACTCGAAAAGGCTTCCTTCTTTGTATTTCTTAATATATTATAATCTTGAACGTATGAAGTTCATATTATTTTAGATAACCATATTTATCAATTTTTAACTTCTTTCATCGTTTCCATATTATTAAAAATATTTATATTATTATCGCATATTTTCTTACAAGGCCATAGAAATAAAAGATTTAGAGAATTTTATGAAGAGAAAGAGATAATATTACCCAAAGTAGTTTTTATATTCGATTCATTTAAAGGTTCCGAGGGTTAAAGATTCATATCTCGTAGTTGCATAATATTAATTTTAAATTAAATATGAGGGATTGAATGCATAATGGCTCGAGCGATTGACCGACAATTAGTGCTCACGAAACATTCCGTAATGATAGATCGTACATTGTATAAATCAATGTCTTTATTTTTATGCACCAAGAAATAATATATAGCTTTTGAAATGGAATAATATCGACACAAAAAAATCACATTTCACAAAACGAAGCTTAAATTTGATATTGTTTATTTATATAAATAATTGTACTATTATTTTATGAAAAAATAGTAACATATTAAATTGATTGTATTTATTAATCATAAATATTTATAAATTAAAAATGTCATAGAGAAAAGTATTCAAAAAAGACCATATATGAATAAAAAACTGAAAATGCTAGTTTTTTTAGCTATGACGTTATTGGGTTAATAAGCGCTTTGTGTAGAAATATTCATTAGTTGTTATAAAACATTGTAGAATTATTTGTCTGCTAACTATGAAGTATTTTAATCCGAATCAAATGTTTTTTTTAATATCGTCTATTAATTTATAATAATGCAATGTCGACTATTTCATTAAAACAAATCAAATCAGAAAAGGTAAGATACGATAATTTTTGGACGACCGCAGAAATGTTGTTTGAACAGCTTGTATTTTAATATTGTATTTTTTTCAGATCCATTAAAAAAAACCTGCATAGACAAGATAACAAAAATAATTATTGTCTATGGATCAAATACAAATCGCGTTGCACTCAGTGTAAATCTTTAATTTGATCTAATTTATATGCCACACGAACAATTGCTGTATCACGATTTGAATACATTAATACCATGACATTGGAAAAGTGTCAGTTTGTTTCATAAGCAATATGATTATAATTTATTTCAGCGACCTGGTTTTGATTGAAGTATTATGCTATTTGACAATAGCATACTTTGGTCGAATTTTTGTGTAAATATAAAGATCTTTAATTAAATCACATTATTAAAACTCAACAAGCAAACACTCGTTGCTATGATAATAGACAATCAAACGAGTAAGATAGTTTATATTGTCGATCGTAACTCTTCCTTTTATCTATTTGTCATTTCGTATTTACTTCCTGGTAATAATATAATCTAACAAATCATAATTTTTTTAAGTGCGATCTCTTACGATGCGTAAAGGGTTTGTTTTTGCGCCTTTGTAATCATGTAACTTTTATATAAAACGGTATTGGGAATATAAAACGACTGAGATTTATACGAAAAATATGTATCGATAACGTTTATGTCTCAATTGTCTGTGGACAAATTAACATTATTTAATTTCAATTCTATATGGTGATCTATAAACGATAATTTATATCTCAACCACCATTTGCTTTGATTATAATCACGAATTAAAAACTGTTTTTTAACTCAACATGTTATATAAATGAAATATCAGACGAATCACAATTTAAAAAAATCTCTTTGTAATATAGGAATACAATAATAACGCATCGATGACAAGATAACGTTAAGAACAATTTGTCGTTTATAAGAAATTTCCAGCAAATTTTTGATCATCTGTGTCTAGCTTAAGCATAAGTTTTATGAGTTCTGAAAAGTATACTAGTTTTTATTTACTATAGTTTCATTTAGCGAATAAGAAGCTGAAGTATGTGATTGAACATTAATGGTACCACGCTAAAAATATTGAAACAAATACTATCTATTGACATTTTTAATATTTTTAGTCGTTTTTGTTTTCGAGGGTTTTGTCTTTCAGCATCCAAGCTACCAAGCTACAAGATCCAAAGCAAAAGAAACGATGAATTTTGAACGAAATGAGCATTTTTATATTAATCAACCTACATATATTCAATTTAAACATCTTTCGTTGACATGCTTGACAGGACATCATAAAAACGATTGACATAAAGTTTTTAAATGTCAGAAAGTTGTGAGTTAATATTAATCCCCGTCAATCATATTGTATGAAAGTGATTATTCACATTATTTACAATCACAGGGAAATGTTTGTTTTTGTGGCATTGTTGAGTTAGTCGTTTTTTTTAAATTATGGAATTCACAAATGAAATAACATTTAACATTGCTCAATTATCTATCACCATATAATTTTAGACGGTTCGTTATCATTTTGCAAACCGCAAACAAAAAAGTTTGTAAAGAAATGTTTCAGTTCACTGAACCAACGCAATGGACGAATCTTTCTTTCATGTATAATTCGACACACTAATTTGCAATATCTATTGAGACAGAATTAAGCTGACAAAACTCTTTCAGGTAGTCTAAATTTTATTTATTTTCACAGCGGACAAAGGCTTCTGTTTTCGCGGCTATTTGTGGTATCCAACAGAATCTGTCTGAGTCTATCAGACTCAGAATCTGATATTGGAGTTTTTTTACAGACATGATTTTGAGTAAACAATAGAATCATTCGACTAGAGATATTTTTTACTATAACTAAATAATGCGAATAAATGTACGAATAAATAACTTAATGTTATTATCTACTCGTATAAAAATAGTTTTATTGATTCATTCGCTGATTGGTTAGTGTCCAAACTTGGATGTCAAAAGTTCTTGGTTCAAGTTGAGTGATTGTCTAAAAATCATTTAAAAAACCGTCTGTCAAAAGATAAGTTTTCGAATTGTGGAATCGTATGTGCTCCATATTGAAAACAAACTTGATTTAAAACAACACTGAAAGTTCTGAAAATTTAAGATGCTAAATTCAAGCAAAGTTGCATTTCAAAGTATTCTTGTCTTTAAGTTGAATTTAATATATAAATAACCAAACTAATTGTTTAATTGTAAATAGCAGCATGCCGCATCATTACAGTACATAATAAGTGCAATTAAGAGGGCACGAACTGAACGAAATGTAGGTTAAAGAAAACCACAAGTAATTTGCTGGTTTTCAGAGAGCAATTTAATTAATACAAAAGACGATATTATTTTAAGCCAGAATGTTGGCTGAACTGTAGAAGAATGTCTAAAAGGGATATTATATAAATGTATAATTTATTTGAATAGAATTCGTATTAAGAAGTATTTTTATTTGTTGATTCTAAATTCAAAAAATTATCAGTTCAATAAATTTTGAGAACTATTTCGAGTGATGTTAATTGATATTAAGTGAATTATAATAGAATGGTTGTTTATATTATAGATTGTACCTTAAATGATTAGATATACGTAATAGAAATGAATATGTGAAATGCTAGAAATTTTTACAAGCTGTAGTTATTTTCTCAAAGAGAACAAACCATACCACAGAATATAGACTACGATGATTTTAAAATTATTGTTATTATTAAATTTCTGCGAATTTTCAATGCATCATTTTGAATTCACTCATCATAAACACTAATATTTCTTTGAATGCACACACTTATTTTTAGTGTCACACTAGTAATTTAATTACTTAAGAAACGGTGTCGCATATATGTAGCTTCATATCGCATGCTTATCAAATTAAAGTTTCTAACTTATGGCATTTTGTAAATTTAAACTTTCAAAAGACATTTTGAATAGTATTAGTTTAATTCATATGGAAATTAATAAGTAAAGAGTAGAAATAAAAACTTATTAAGAAAATAATAGAACGTATAAGATTTGAATGTAACTTCAGCATGAATTTTAAAAATAAAAAAATAAATACATAATTTATATTCTCTGTTTTTTTATGATCTCGGTGACCGACTTGCTGTGCGTGTACGATTTGACATCGGAGGTCACAGATTCAAGCCCCACAGTTACATAAAGTAAAGGACACAATAAATGAAGGATATGTATTCCCAACGGGCATTGAAATCGCTGACAAGCAATATATCGAGATAAATTTCACATTGTAGAAATTCGTTTAATCCATTTTACGAACGGATTTAAAGTTGCCGTGGAGCGATAAGTCACTAACTAATCTTTTTGGCAAAAATGAGTTACGTACATAAACAAGTACATTATTTTTAATTAACTCCGTATCTATGGTAAAGTCGATCACTAATAATTTTATTTCAATGAAAGCTGTATTGCCAATAATGATTAATTATATAATTTGTATTTTTTTATATATTATATTTATGCAATTTACAGAGCTGACTGTGCCATTAACATAGTGTAAGACTTAAAAATTATTGATAATTATTAAGAAGAAACCTTTAAACATCACAAAATTATAAAACGTGAAAATCTCAAAATTGTCAAAATTAATCAAAATTTGTTAGTTAGTGAAATGTCGCTTCACGGCAACGATATTATTAAATAATTTGGTCGAAAATAATTATTCTTAATTACTTTAAGCAATTCCTCCCTGAAAATTGACTACATGCATCTCTATAATCTGGATATTTATTTTGATTAACTGCTTTTCAGGACGACTTAAAAAAGCATCTTGTGTCGTGTACGTATTTATCAAACAATCAACGAAGAGACAATGGCTATTTTTATTTTTGAATACTGTGTCTGACACAGTAACATTGAAACAAAAATTAAATAATATTCAATGAGATTCGTCGTATATATCTGTTTAAATTGAAATTATTTCCGGTATATCTGTTTAATAGTATATTGTAATTAGAAAAACCGCTAATGAAATAATAGTAATGCAAAAAACAGGTATGCGGACCCAGTCGATTATTATCTATTAGCTCATATTTTTTTATGAATATAGTCTCTTACAGCAAGTACTTGTGTAATTATTTCCATTGCAAGTCTATAGCCAGTCACATAATATTTATTATCACAATTTGCTGCGGCTTTTTTTATTATCTGCAGTATGTAATCAAATATATAGATTATCAATGGCAAGGTTATGTTAGTCAGACTGTAAGTCCTTGTGAAATAACGACGCAAATTTTAGTGTGATGCCTTAACATGTAATATTTTAAAATCAATTTAACTCTCGAATTGGCCGGCTTATTATTTAAAGTCAATGAAATTTTGACATCCTAGAAGGCTGTTAAATATAGAATGAATTTGATGGAGCTACAGTATGCTGGCATGGCCTGAGAATATCCTAGTACTAGCTATTATTGGGGTTAATACTATATTTAGTATCATATATTTTACAGCTTATATTCGAAATGTGAAACAACGTTAATTTTATTCATAAGTACGCGGCAAAAATATTTCACGTTGGGATCTCAGCTGTTCTACATGATTTTCAATAAAAATATCCGTTTCTATCAACTGTATTTTGATATTAATTATTTTCCGTTTAAAACACAAATAAAAAAAAAATGGATTTGATACTCTCAATTGATTGTGTTTGGTGGTAACTGGTTTTAATATTTTTGAATTATTATTATGGATCGTTAATTACAATCAGGGTTATGAGTTGATCTCTACGAAGGACTGTCTAGTCTCCAAAAAAAATGGTGCAACTTACGGCAAGCGAGAATGTCTCTTTTGATCGATATTTCGATAATAACAGGGTTTAATCAGAATACCAAATATGATAGCCAAATTCATGCAGAGCTGTTTCTATAACACCAACAATCTTTTAAAAAGCTTGTTATTTTGTTGTTGTTCCGGAACGGTATTAATTATTTTATACAAGAATTGAGACCATTCATCGGAATGTATTCGTAAAGATATTGCTTATCAACGCTTTGGATACCTGGACTTCAATGTCATGAAATAAAAAAGCCTTAAATATCTACGAACTAAAATTCACTATCGTATATAGAGCTTTGTTTTTCGGTAGATTTTTTTATAACGCCTTAAAGTTTTAAAGTAATTGTCAAACGTAATTAAAATTAAAACAAAACGAGTTTGCTGTATTTTTTGCAATCATTTTACCATAAACAATTTGAGTCTATTATAATGCAATGTTTCATGATAATGACTAATATTTATTAATTACGATAATCTAGTAATTCAGGTTTTAACTTTTCACTATTAAATGAGCTGTAGTTGTAGAAGTCAAACAATTAAAATTTGCTTAAGAATTAGTAGGCGCACATCAAATTATAAACATATTAATATTTACAATAGTCTTCAAAACAATAACTTTGAGTTTGAATACAAGATTCAAAGATATAAAATAGTATAAAGTCATATTGAATTAATAAAAAAAAACATTCGTTTAATATGTAAACAATATTTTGATAATTGTAAAAATTCTGATAAAGGATGATAAGGTTCTGAATATTTTCTAAGAAGTTCAATAAGGTATAAAATCTAGTTCTATACATTGTGCGAAGATGTTGGCATAGTTCTATCAAGATTAGGAGTCTGCATTGGCTAGGTTACGTACACCATGCAATTTAACAAAACCAGTGAAGAAAGTAGTCTAGTAACGTAAAGACGTTGGTTAAGATGTAGTCAAAATTTGCTGGATGTTATCGAGTAGGTATTTTAAATAATTATGACTTTCATCACATTGTAATATAACACGTGTTACGTTTTGCACCAGCCGTGAAAATGTTGAATGAAAAGTGTAAAATTACCACAAGGAAATAATTTTAATTGGGAATTATATAAATATTATCAATAACATTTCTCTGTAATTTATCGCCTATTAATCCGTTAGAAATGTACGAATTCACCGTGATCGATCGATACACTAAAATGTGATTTAAATTGTTACACTGTAAGAAATTAAATAGGCACAAGGCAACAAGAAATGGACACTTATATATTTTATAGTTTAATACAATTTGATTTATTATTTATTGTGTAATATTTATTTTTACTAGACGAATTTCCAAACGATGAATTGCTAGTATTAAATATTAATTAAATAAATTCCCCTGAATAGCTAAAATAATTTTAGCTACATAACATCATGGGGGACAAGAATCAAGTAACAAATTCTTGAATATAATAAAGACTTTTAATAAGCTGATCAATGAGCATAGAGAAAACCAAATCTATAAAAAAACTGATATTTTTTTTATAGATTCAGGCGGTAGATTTTAATCCAATTATACAATTGAAAACCCCAATTGACGGAATTGAAAAATTTATAATCTAAAAAGATATGAAGGGAATTCTTGCAAATTACAAGATGTCCAAACAATTTTAAAAAATAAAGTATTATAGAAAAAAAACTAGTTTACTTCTGTAAATTGAAAAAGTATTGGAATTTATTAAATCGTAATGATTGCATTAATTGAATAAAAATATTATACACTTAATAAATTAAATGGCATGACTTGTGCATGACAATTAGTTTTATCGGTATCTATTCTGGCTATGGCATCATCGTCAATATCACATCTAAATATTAGAGAAATCATTCATCCTGAAAGAAAATTGTATCAAAACTGACATAGCTATCGACGAAATTAAATTATCTTATAAATAATGTTTGCTTTACTGATGCAAAATTAATAAGCGCGCGCGTTTTTTAATTACTCGGAATCAACGTTTTTATAACGACCTCACAACCGAAATAGCTATCGATAAAAATAATCAGCTCCTCTTGCAAATTACAATTATATAAATATTTATGTAATTTACTATTTAAATAGATATTTGGTGACAATGGATTGAAAAATAAGCATCCCATGGTAATTTTCCACACAAAAAATATAAAGACCAAATTAATTCATAATTTTTAATAAAAAATATCTAAAAATTTTAAT
>JAGVSQ010009376.1:0-13664 GCA_022683975.1 Rhyacophila evoluta | reverse complement strand
TGAAAAATAATCTGTCAAGACGTCTTTACATTGCGGAGATCCATATACTCCACTTGCGGGGTGGATTTCTTCAAACTATGTGGATCTATACGCTACACTTTGGTAGCAAACATGGTATATAAAAAAAAAAAAATTATAATTATCTTATAGCTATGGGTGTTTAGTTGTAACACTTTGAAACCGGGGAATCGAAGTATATTATCTTAAAATTAATTAATTTACTTTAATTTTATCTTATTTTTTTTATCAAGTAAATATTCCAAATTAATAATATTTCTCGATTATTTTACGTTAAAAAAACCTATATTACCTAAATTTTTTACGGTTTTATATAAAAAAAAATTCCAGAATTTATCTTTAGATTGATGAATTATCAAAATATATTCTCAAAATACCATGGATCACAAATAATACTAGGATTATTTCTAGAACTAAATAAAGTATTAGCGCAATATAGAAAAAGACAGTCTTAAGGCAGCCCTGATTATGGTGGAGATGTATTTAAATTTATCAAATCAATTTAAAAAATATTCAATAATTTATAATAAATAACTTGTACATATTTTATCTATTTATTCATCTTGTAGAACCACTATATTATTTTTGCTGCAGTGCAATACTATAAACAAGTACCAGTCATTTTTGTGAAACAGCAAGGCAACACGAAAAGATTGAAGTATTCTGTCTTGTTTCTAATGTTTGGCTTGACCTAGTAAAATAAATAGGACTTCTATCCGAAAACTCCTTCTCCTTTCCATAAGATATTCATGTTTTTAATAACGAATAAAACTTCACAAAAGCGAGATGTTGTTACGGAGACTGGAAAACACTTGAATTTATGGCAAATAAATTGCAGAATCTTGGAGAGGTGAAGTCACAATTTGTTTTTATTAAGATATACGACTTGGAAATTAATGCAAAGAAATTTGTAAAATGCTATTGTAATCTCATGAAAGTAGATCAAGCTCTTATATTAAATACACTTAAGTAACTCCGGCTACTACAGTATCGTAAAATAATCTCTCTTACCTTTGTAGATGAATGCTTCGTAAAATTATGGCAATGAATTTAACTCCATTTGGAATGAAATTAAATAGTTTCCCAGACTGTAGTCTATAAATATTATCACAGTTCAATTTGAAACTAACAAACTGTAGTTAAACTAGTAAAAATATATTTATACTGTTATGCACGTTCTGATTATTACGTATAAGTGCTTAATAATAATATTTTTATTTTATAGTTTTTAGTAATTATTAAGTTCTTTGTCAATGTAACTTTTTAATACATCTCCTTATATTTAGGGGATTTCAATTAATGATAATTAGTTACAACTATTAATGACAAGTAACCATAAAATGTCATAACAAGAGAAAAATTATAAGTATTTGTCTACAACGTGTTTGTTACGCATATATTTAATTATTATATCGAAATACCAGTATATCTTAAAATTTGCAAACTGTGTTTTTTATCTTAAATTTATCTTGACTATAATTGTTTCAATTCAAAATGTTTTAATAAACAAAATCATTACTTTAATTAATGATTATAAAAAATAAATGTAAATATGTAATGTGTATTATTTATTATCTTCTAATAACCGATAGTTAAGCACAACTGCATTGATACTGAGATTGTGAATTAAAGTTTTTCAGCTTCATGAAGATTTTATATTACAAATAGGTGGATTTTAATACCCAATAGACTGAGTGATAAACCAAACAACCCTTAAAAAAAACAATTTGTTAATACATATTTTCATTTTGTAATAATCTTTATGCTCTTTTTTTAATGAAAACACCATAAAACAAGGTATATAAACATCTTTATAGAACTGGAATAATCATAATAAATAATTCGCGTTCAGTTGTATTTCTGCATGCCTTCAAGCCATCCACGAGTATTTTCTTATACAGCATGATGACAATCTTTTTAATTTAGAATTTTGAATGAACCATATTTCGAACCGTATCTCGATTGATTAAACTGTACAGACACCGTCGAAGATCTCGAACAATATACTAGCATACATTTCTCGATTTGTTTCATTTTACAGATATTTTTTTATTATGTTTACTCGGTTAACGTATGGGTATAAATTCATTTTTTTAAATTACATGGTGTATAGATATCACCACTGAATTCAATAAGAAGCATTTCAATCTCTACAATACGAATAAATATGCATCATGGCAGATTATTTTATACGAATAATAATTATCATCTAAGTAATCTCCAATATCCAATCCGGGGAATGCGGGTTTGATTCCCTATAAATTGGATTATTGAAAAATCCAAAAATGCAGGACTAGGTACCCATTGGGTCAAGAAGTTGTCTGACAAAAGATTCTTGTGAAAAATTATCTTTTAAGACGTTGTCACATTGCGAAGATTTATATGCTCCACTTTGAGAGTGAACATGGTATAAAATAATAATATTAATAATGAATACGTCAGCACAATGGATATCCAACTCATCTCAACCGCACTAGAACACATAGTCAAATCCCTCTACAGCGTATATCGAAATAATGAAATTTCGAATATAATGAACATATTATAGTGGACCAAAAAAATGACATCCTTCTTTTATCTTCCTTTATAACGAAAAAATGGTCTTGCGAGTTTCGTTACAGCGAGATTCTACTGTATTATACATGGATTTGTATATAGTAAATTGAGTAATCGGCTGATAATTAAACCATCGTAAAACAATCTGTCAAAATAGTTTGAACAGAATTTTATGTATGTAAAATATTCATCTACACAGCATCTAGAGCATATATGATATGAAATAAATACTTAGTTCCTAATATATACACATAATAAATAATACAAATTATACGTAATACAAAAACTATAAACATCGAAGCCGTTTAATTTTCGAAATATTACCGGCTTTATTAATCGACTCTGTCTAAAATAGATTCAAACGATTCTTTGTTTAAATTAATCTTATTCGTTCTATTATAACACATTTATTTGAACACTTCGCTGTGTACAATATATTATGTCTATTGTTGTCAAGTACCACTATTCACTCAGAAATACCAGTCAAAATAGCAAGTGAAAATTTCACGGGACTATTGTTCAATTTTTGCGAGGATTTCTTTTGATAAATTTTGGCACAGATGTATTTTCTGTTTTATAGTAAAGACTTTTTCATGTTATGGCTTCCTAGATCAAAAATCAGTAATACGCGGCATCCGAAAAAATGATTAAAATAGATGTCAGAAAATACGAGCTATTTCAAATAACATTCAATGAATTCAATTCAGTGAACAAAAAAAAAAACAATAGATTCCAAATAACATGCAATGGGTTACTGAAATATTTCAAATGATATTTCTGAAAAAGCTCTTGGGGCGTTCGAGAGCCGCGATCAAAGCACTGATATATATAATAAAACTTCAAAAATCAAAAATGCAATAATTAGAGTGTTAATCTGGATAATTTTTTTTCTACTTAATTTAGGAATATTGTATTCAAAATTTCTCTTAATTTTTAGCATCAAACATTAAAATAAATAATAAATCGCAAACTTCAATTTTTTCTCTATGACAAATCGACTCAAAACTAACTCCCCGATTTGACGAGTTCTAGCGTATTTCATTACGTAACGTTTCAGCTTATTTATTACCCTCACGTTGCAGAGCTTATACGTTCTGGCATAGTGAGTTTTATTAAACTGAAATCTATCATCTCTTTAAGTTGTATAATTTTTTGCTCAGCTTTTTCAGTTTTATGTCAAAGTTTTCAGAGATTTTTTTTATTAAAACAGTTCGAAGCTCTGTTTTTAAATTTTAGTTTACTCTTTTAGAAACTCCCCGAAAATAAATATATATCAGCAAAAAATAGGCTACCAAATGAAGAGCTCGTATCGCATAAGCTCAAAATCGCATTGCTTATATTAATTACCGCAAAGATTCAGTTGATATTAAATATTAAACTGTTATATTAATCTAACGATAATACAAAAATATAATAATATCATTATAATATGTGTGCGACTCATTTATATAAAGAATAGTTGACAACATCAACCTTACTTATAAATTATCGAAATGTCTATAGATTAAATAAAATATAAGTATATTTTTTTATAAACAATTTATTTAACGCTATCAAACATCTATCGATTTGGTATTTTCTACTAAATTTATACTGATATTCAGAATATTAAACGAAATACCATGGCTGCGCTGCCTCTTGATTTTGCCGCCTATATATACAAAACACTTGAAAACACTGCGTCTCTATGTAGAAGCTTTTCAAGGGTACTTTAAGCACACAGAACCTTTTTTAAAACATAGATACACAACTTTTTACTTAAAGTATTAGAATAAAAAGGGTTAACCTAACTTTAAATATATATCTCACAAAACTAACTTCGGTTAAAAAGTAATTTCAGCCACCATTTATTTATGTTTTTTTTACTTCTGATCATCGTCGAACATTTAAATATTCAATTCAGATATAAATGTTTATAATAATTAATATTTTTGACTGATGGTGCTTGATGGAAATTGATTTTAAATTCTAAATTATTTTAAATATTTTTAGTCTGAATTTATACGCTAATTTTTTTTTAGATAGTGAATAAAATATCACAAACATTTTATGATAATGTATTTTAATATATTATGAAATATAAAATTTTTATATTATAAATACATTTATAATATATTAGAAAGTCATTTTTATTCTGTATTAACCATCATAAAAGAGTTTTTAGTTTTTTTTCTTTATAAAATATCTCTACAAAAGGATGTGCATATGAAATGTTTTATTCTCAACATTGATTGAAGCAAGAAAAGAAGAAGAATCCGATATTGGATGCGCTATGCTTTTACTTTAAATTAATTTCTTTATAAAAGTTAGTGGTTCAAGATAAAGTGAACAACTTTCACAAGTTAACATTGCTTCGCTCAACGAATTCTTACAAAACTATCTATGAGACTCGCTTTTCTATCACGTCTCAACTATCAACAAACTAGTATACGGAATGCAATTTGTAACGTGAAACAAATCATCGAATGTGTGATAATATTTCAATTTATTTTATGTTATACATCTTTCTATATAAATTTAATGTGTATTACTATTCTATTTATAGAAGTTACATTATCACTTACAAATCCAACCAATAATTTAATTAAGAAGACTGACATTATATAGCCTGATAAGATAATCAATTAAAATTTTTACGAAACCTTTTGCCTTCAGCAGATTTTTATTATCATATTTTAACTTGAGTTAATAATGCCTTAAAAGAAGACATTCAGCTTTTAAGCAGGAAAGCACTGTCAGTGAGCTTTTTAGTCACTTTAGTCATGAATAATCAAATATTTTTCAATTTTTTTCTTGATTTTGTAAATATTAGCTACCCAGACGATTAAAATCAGATCTAGCAATTATTGTATTTTAATAAATTAAAAAGGCGTTTCTTTTGCTAATTCAAGTTATTTTGTATAGCACTTTTGAACTAGATGGTACAATAAATTTCAATTAATTCAAGATTTACAAATACAACTTGAGTTAACAAATATTAAGCTGAAGCTGTTAATGTGAAAACTCAAGGTGAAATTTAAAAAATGATTCATTTTAAAGTACAATAAATAAAATTGGACGTGAAAGAATTTTAAATGGAATCCAATATAAGAGAATACAATAATATGCAATGTAATAAAAATCATTCACTAATTTAAATGTGCTATACATATAGCTTATAGTCTACAACTGATTATGCTGGTTATGATTTATTTTAAGCACTCAAATAATTTTTTAAATATTATGTAGTAAAAAGTTTATCCGTAATTATATTGCATCGAAAGTGAAAAGGTGAAGAGTTTTACTTGAGCTTTCAACTAGTCTCTAAGAGCGAAACTTTTAACGATGTAAATCAAAATAAAATTATTCAAAATAATTTTTCATACAAAAGTTGATCTTTTAATAAGAGCATTTCCAAGTTTAAAATTTATTTAAAGCAGCTGAAACTCAATTAAATATTATTCAAAATAACATAATTTTATGATAAGTATTACGTTTTCATGACTTACATGAAAACGGTTTATATTTACAAGAAAAACGTTAGAAAATACACATTGCTTTTTCCAACTACTTTAAGAAACAATAAAATAATTCAGATTTATTCGTTGTTAGAATGTCAGTATAGATGACAGCGTTGTCTTTATTTTTATACTGAGAATCAAAAACAAATAACTTCAAAGAATTAGAATGTAGTTCACATCCACCGTTGCTTCACATGCAGATTCATAGAATTAAATGAGAGAACGTAACTGGAAGACACGCCATTACGGCTTTCTGAAAAGTGAAATAATATGAACCATCCCATTTATAAAACAGACATAAATCAACATCTTCGTACTTTAGTACCAGATGTAGTTCTTGGTTTATAATGGTATTATTACATTCAAATAAATAAATAAAATTGTTAATATTTAATAAATTTATTCAAACAATTTAAGATGAATTATTTAATACTCTCAGTAAAATTGGACGTTATACCCTCTCCATTTTTAATATATTTGACATCCTAATACTTTTAACGTAAAAGAATTATTAGTATTCAAGATTCTGTAAAACTTTTCAATTTAATTTTTACATATAATGAAAAATTTCTCTAGTACATATTATACTTTTAAGACTCAAGATTTATTTATAGAAATTGGAAAAAATCACATGTCAATTAGATTTCGATTTAGATTTTTTTTTTTGTTTTATATATATTTATATTCAATGAATATTATTCGTTTTTTTTAAGCCATGTTCGCTGCCAACATGGAGCATGTGGATCTACACAGTGTGAAGATATCCACTCCGTAACAGGAGTACATGGATCTCCGCAATGCGTAGACGTCTTGACAGATTTTTTTTACGAGAATTGTTTGTCAGACAATTACTCAACCCAATGGGCATGCAGTCCTGTATTTTTCGGATTTTTGAAATCCGACAGATGGGCGATCGAACTCGCATTCCCCGGATATCTAGGCGCGCACGCTACTAACTACGCTACAGGATAGCTCATTATTTGTTTACTTTTGGTCACAAAAGTCACAAAAAAAATAGTGAAAAGCTCTTCTGAAACATGTTCTATGCATATATATTTGTACACTAATATTATATAATATATCCTTTTCTACAATACAAATACTTGACGGATTTTTTTTTACGCGAATTCTTTATAAACCTATTGACAATCCAGTTTTGCATTATTGATGTGTTAATCTTGACTCAAAGCTTGTGTGGTTATCAACTCCATCACCTTGGCATCATGTAACTTACGAATTTATATTAAACCAATTCAACACAATTCATAGTCTAATAATTAATGTGAGATCGAAAGTTCGAATCACTTTAAAACATGTCAGTCATACAATTCTACTTTAAGGCACATATATCTTGTACACTTTAAATGATATATTACAATTAAATCATACAGGAAACAAACTGATCATTTGCAAAAACGGTTGCGTACTACTTCCATTAATATGGAAAACATTACAGTAGTGGCTTTACATGATATAGTTAATTGTATATGGACGGTAAACATGCAACAGTATCGAAACCATATTACCGTTGGTGGGCAGAACAATAATTAGAGCATCCGATTTAACACAAGTAAATTATTAAACGCACAGTATAAAACATAAACTGATATTAACTTTCCGTTTTCCTGAGTTTTTTTTAATTTATAAAATGTATAAAAAGCTCCATTTCACAGTAATACGACGTTGCGATACATGAGCGCTTTCTCCAACAGAAGACAAATAATATTTGTTTTTTTCCAAACCTAGTGACGCGTGTACATAAATAAATTAACTCCAGGCTGTGAGAGATCTCAGTTTTCAATTAGCCATGAGGCTTATGCTTTCAATATCCGTCAAATTAATTTTATAAAAAAATCTACTAGCTTTTATTGTGAATTGCAGTATGCTTATCATACCTAATGAGAGTTTCTTCGTATTTTGAGAGAATGAAAAGCTCTTGTCTCAATATTGAGTTGCTAAGACTTGGTTAAAATAGTACACTCACACAGTGCGCGCCAATCAAATAATAAACTGCTACTTCTGGGATACGTCTGGTACGTTTGTTTAACTATAACCTAACCCTGCATAACTGGTAGAGGAATAGAACAAAAGTTATGCATATCATTGTTATTAAATTATAATACACGAGGAAAAACAACAAGAAATACCAAAATTATTTCCATTGCTATCATGCATAGTTAGTAATTAAAAATCCACAATTATTTTATTATGTCCCTATTACCTATATGTACAGAAAAACAACAAAAATAATACTTTTTATCAAAGGAGTCAGCAATCACTCGGTAGTATAATTGATATTATAATAAGGTTGTAATATTTCGTTACTAATTACCGTAACGAAATTAGTTTTATCAAACCTTTATTTGATTCTTCGTATACCATCTGGGTTGGAATTGATAAATGAAAATATCTAGCATGCTCAGAAATAAAAAGAAATTCACAGTGACGATAGTATAGCATTATTAATCTATTTCATGTTGCTAACATTCGCCATGAAACATAATATATCGGCACGTGCTTTGGTTGTGCTTATATCACGTAAAAGCACAACACATTGATGTTCAAACCGTCGAACCGCAACAGGATTGATGGAACTTTGAGTGGATGAAGCTTATTACATGCGTTTGACGGGATTGAAGTTAATTTGAAAAATCTCTGCATACTACGCTACAAAGCTCCCTTGAGTCTTGGCGTGAACTTTGTTAATTGACAACCGCTTATTTTTTTAACGACAATGAAATAAGTTAAGCTCACAATGTCTCGTAAAAAAATTAAATAATATTTTAACATACAAATTTTAAGAATATTCTTAGAATGAATCTTATATTTGATTATGTCTTCAATTTTTCTTTTATAATAAATCATATATTCAAACATCAGTTTTCAGTATATTTATATATTTTATTTTATATACCATGGTCGCTCCCAAAGTGGTGCATATGGACCTAAACAGTGTAAAGATATTCACTCCGAAATTGGAGTATATGGATCTCCGCAATGTGAGAAATTCTTTCTTGAGAAATTATTTTTCACGAGAGTTGTTTACCATGGCAGGCGTCCAGTCCTATACTTTTGGATTTTTTAAATCCGACATATGGGAAATCGAACCCGCAATTCCCGAATTGCTAGCAGCACACGCTACCTAGGAGACAATATATTTCAGTAAATACTCATCATAATTGCATATCAATTTGTTATGTATAAATTCGATTACAAAGAAACTATTAACTGTTGAGTCCTATTAACCGTAGCTAAGCCTGGTAACTATTGACCGTTCATCACGAATCCAGAGTTCTTTATGCAACTCGGCGACTCATTTACTTTTGTAATTATAGATATAAAATATTATTACAATATACTTAACATTTTGAGAATAGCCGTAAATCCAAGGATTGTTGTACTTAGATTAATAAATTTTAGCAGTCATGAAATCCAAATATATTATTATACAAACATTGAAACTCAATAAAAAAACGAATATTCATAAATCCATTAATGGAACAGTAATATTTAGAATACACATATACTTAAAAATGTATTAATCATAGCTCCACGTAGTACACTAAATTTAAAGTACATTTATTTATATATCACGGAAAATCTGAAATGAAACAAGCATAAAAGAAATAAAACTTTTGATTAATGTAGAATGTTTGTGTTTTTTTTTCTTTCGAAAATTTAGAAATATGTAGCAAAAAATTCTTTGTTGCTGTATTGTATTCACAAATTCCGTCTCTCTTATAAAACAAAGTTTCCGCCCAAATGTCTTAGCTCCTAGTGAATCATTAAGAAATCTAGCCTTTGTGTATCGTTAAGTGTTAAAATACGTACTAACTTTACTTTATTACAAAATATAGATTTGTTTTAACCGCAACTACTTTATAATAGAAATTTTCAATTTTAAGATCGCGTTATATGGAAACCGCACTGTTTAACTGCCGTGTTGTATGAGACCTGTCTGCACAAGGAGTGGGTTGGCGTCAGATTTATCCTCCCTTACGAGTTAGGTTAGTTATTAAATAATGAACTAATCTATTGCATGTCACTTGTTTATTTTATTTTAGGGTAATTTAATGTGCATGGGTTTATTTGATCAGTGTTTCTCTGCGGTTGCAAAATATGACACCAAATAAAGAGCAAAGCAACTGTGTTTTAAACATTAATAATAAACGCTTGATTCTAAGGGTACGGTAGTACGACCTCATTTGTAACGAGAATATAAGAGAACAGATCATTTAACCACTAATTTCTGACAAAGTAAAATTGCGATGTTGGACCTGGATCGGCCACAAATCGCGGATGCCTTACTCTTGACCTGGCCTGTCTATTCTTTAAGCCAACCAATTTTTGGCGTTTTCGAAGGCTACTGAATACTGTATATATAACGTATTCGGCGAAGGTATGGAATGTGGCATATTACCTGAAAAGGCCCAAGAATACTGGAGTACGACATAGATTCTTGAAGGTGGTTTGTGGTATCTATATATTCCATTTAATGAGTAAATATGGAAGAAGAAGAAGAAGAATTCAAATTAAATACAGTAGACGTAATGTATTTTTGCTTAGTTTAAAGAATTCGTATCTTTATTTTAAAGGTTGTTGACCAGATAGTGGTTGATTCGGTTATAAAAGAATTCCATCTCACAAAAAAAAGAAACAACGTGCATATATAAAAAGGATTCTATCCTTGAAGGTATACCGTATACACCTGGGAACAGTTTGAGCGATTCAATTTTCACACTTCTAAAAAAAACAGTGAGAAAAAAGTATTATCAATTAATGAAACAATTTAGATACTTTGGACTATTTTTGATAATGTGGATTTAACAGATTATTCTTTTTCACGACTTTTCTCTCAAAGACATAAAATTTTTGATTCTTCTCGTTTATCACAATCTACCCGTCAAGAGCTAGCTACATTGCCATGAAATTTCCATTGCAATTTTTCTAAATGGTAAATTTGCCATTGTATTTATACTATGATTATACTATTTATTCATTCTTGGCGTCACGGTTCATTTAAATTCATGTCCCACACTGCTCCAGATTTGTACCATGAGCTACATTGTTCTCCAGCTTTTCACATCGAGCCTTTCTATATTTTTCTTAACATATCCACCCACTTCATTCAAGAAGAGAATAGCATGTTTTAAATTAACATATATTTGTACAACATGATTTTTCTTACTGACTCGTTTTCTACGCATTGAGACGTCTTATCTAAAAATGGAACAAAACGTACTAAAAGGCAAATAGTGGAATACGTGAAATCTCAAATAACGTAGCAATTAAAGAAAATATATATGTAATTTATTATTGTTACTCAATAAATCAAATAATGAAATAGGACATGATAGTGATTTACTAAAACTTTTCTAATATAATCAATGTTATGAAATTTCAGAGAACATGAAAAATTATAAGACTACTGGATATTAGTAAATTTATGGTAATTCCGAAACTACACTCGATACGATTTCCGGTTATTTAAACTAAGACAAAACCAAACTTTTAGTAAAAATAAAATGTGGACTCCAGAATATACTGAAATTTACCAATACTATAAACAATGATTATACTGAACGAATTAAAATATGTCATAAATGATAATCCTAACAGATTCGATGTATAAATAGAAGCTGTGAGATATTTCTACCATTACTTGGTTTTTTCAGTAGTCGAGCCATAAAACGTGCGTATTACAGCACCAAACGTTATAAGTTCACATCTCGTATTCGATAATACAAACATCTAAATGCAAAACTAGATTCCCAAGAAGTTGAGGGATTAGTTGACATTAATTTTTTACAAAAATGATCTATCAAGATGTATTTTCACGTTGTATAGTATCCAATTCATTTTCAGTTCAGTGAACGTTTATTCAATTCCGTAAATGCATAAAAAAATCATCTTTTCAAAAAAAACACACACACTCACGCACATAAAATATTTCTTTTCTTTAACTCTCGAACCTGGCCATAATATATTTTACAAATTAAAACCTCTGCAAACAGAAACAGGAATAAGAACAAAAACAATATATTTTTCAGCGCAATAAGAGGCCGGTGGTATATTAAATAGTTATAAAATACGAGAATTTCAAAGAGGAAATGAAAATGGCTAATCCTCGTTGAGTGCCTCGCCCGCTTGCTGTGGGACTGAGGTGGATTGTCATTAGTTTGGGGGTGCTTACCTTTCAAAATAAGGAAAATTTGGCTTGCAGTAATATTTTGGCTGTTAGCTTTTTATTCCTGGACCTGAAATTTAAGTACCTTAATCTGTTCCAGTATATTTAACTCCATAATCTTCAGATTTCAATTCCAAGGGGCACTTAAACCTTTGTCCACGTATTGTCTTTAATAATTAATTAAGTTAGCAATTACTTAGTAGAAGTACAGTACATACCAATGTAACAAAAAGTATACTAAATGAACACAAAAGTATGACGATTTTTACATCAATTTAAACACAGCTTATATATACTCGTATTTTACAATTATTTTAGTTTAGCAACGTGAATATAAACAAATGAATTTATAATTTTAATTTGTTTTCAGGACAAAATTAAGTTGGTTAACAAGTAATTAAAAAAAAAAAAATTACTTTTTATGGTGCTTTACTGTCGCATATAATTTACATGTTGATGTTAATATATATAAACAGACCAATACAACTAAATGTACTACCTGTATTAAATATGTAAATAAAATTATAAACGTAATGTCTGAATTATATTTACTTGGTAGAAAATCGTTTTACACGAGTTGAATAAGTATCACCACGTTATTCATACTTATTTTAGTCTTAATAATGATATCTAGCGATAACTAATGATAAAAATGAACTATTGACGAATTTTACTTATATTCATTTTATTTGTCTACTTAACTTATACATTATTTATATTCATAATTTAAAAATATATAAGTTTGTGACAGTATTTTCTTGCTAGCTGATTGGTGCTACTGTTATTAAATATGAATAGTCTCCCAAATAAATATTATTAGGTCAAAATATTAAAATAGACACATTTATTAACAATATTAAAACATCTCTCATATATTACGTAAGATATCGTTGGCATTTTACTTAAATATAATTAAACTCGTCCCTTAACCAAAACCATAAACATAAGTAAGACCATAAGTCACAAATAAGGCAATAACAATACCTCAAAGTGTTTGTGGCTACCACTTACTTAGCTTGTTTGAATTATATGCACGCATTCATCCTGTTTGTAATTATATTTGTTTTTTATGTAAGAAAATTTGTTCTACTATTTTATCAAACTTTATGTACGAATTAAATACTTTTCATATTCTTTTGTTGGATGTCATATTGAACTTGTGGTTATATGATTCTAAATACGGGTAATTTAAATATACTGTCATATATTTTTCAGAATTTTTATATTATCAATTATTTGATATAACTCTACCCATTTCATGTTCAGTCTTACATCTTTGTTATGCAATCACAGAACTCTGTAACCTCTTGTATGAAGAATTAATATACATGGAATACAAACTGTTATGTTTTATTTATTACTAGCTGATCAGTACCCGGCGTTGCCCGGGTCCCTTTTTGTTT
>JAGVSQ010009375.1:0-13665 GCA_022683975.1 Rhyacophila evoluta | reverse complement strand
TGCCATGTTTCACAACCGTAGAGCAGCACTGTCAGAATGCATGCATTGAACAGGTATATATTGGTGCATATCATATATGCACCAATATATACGTGGTTACATGTCATATACGCACTTATAACTAAATTATGTTTTATTATTATATTCACGCTAAATAATTTAATAGGACACTTTAAGCGAATTTAAAAAGTATAAAATTACTAAGATACAGCTATAGTTTATGTATTTTTATTTATTTGAGTTTTTAAAGTCAACAGTTGTGGAAATCAAACTCACAACCTCTGGCTCTAAAGTAAACACGCTGACTCGTGGAAATAATCAACATCAATAATAACTTGAAATCAATTTAATTTGTTAGAATTATATCCATAATTAATGGTTGGCTGACGAGCAAAACGATCCATAAATATATGATGAAAATAATGTAAGCTTTTGCATTATATAGATTATTATCAGGGATATTAGGAATATTTTATAAAGTCATTAAAATATTTTCTAAAAAATCGTATTTAAAACATTGATTATTTGATATATACTATGATCTATATTGTATATTTTCTAAGGATTATAATACGTATCATAAATTATACATCATGATGTTTAAACAGAATACCACTAAAAATTGAATTAAGAAATCAGTATGCTTTATATTCGGTGCATTCAGTATGTTAGTAATTTATTTGGTTAAATCACAACCAATAAACTATTGTATTTATTATTAACACAATTTTTGAACGACATGTTCTAAATTGAATTTTAAATATATGACTAAAACACTAAAGATCTATATAATGTATAATATTTCTGACTGACATCACATATTATGCTTATTTTTCAATCAAAACTTCACAAATAGCCACTGTGGCTATTAAGTCCCATTTAAATTCTGATAGGCATTCGATTTTATATCGAAAACGTGCTGTAGAATTTATTTTCAATATTCTGTCAAATGTGACGCTAAAAACCATTTATAATGTGATATACAATAAATTATTCAATATGCCATGGCTCAACAGTAAAAAAATGTGACAGTTTTTATATTTGCTACAAAGTTGTCTTCACTCGAAATATGAGCGGATCACATCGGATGAATGAAATAAATGAGAAATATATTTTTATAATAAAAATAAATATTTCCTTCAATATTTTCTCAAATAAGCCCACGGGTTATTAACCTACTTAAAGCTACAATTTCATAAATAATATTTTTATTATTATTTGAAAAACACGCCTACATCATTGCTACAATTCTATAATACAAATATTATTAAACAATTTGATGTTTTAAATATACAATCTTTTAAGTATATATAAGTATTACATTATATTATGATTATATTATATTATAAGTATTTTATTTCTGCAAATTGTTTCATTGATATCTATTTCGGTTGTCACATCATTATTAAGTATAGTTCATAATATTTTTTGTCAAAGTACGTACAACGTGTTATTTATAATTTGAAACCATTCGTTAGTTACGAACAAAAGTTTTTCTAAAACAGTTTAAATCCTGTTCACGCACTAGACCTATATTATTTATATATATGTATGAAAAGGAAAATATTCAATAATTTTAATTGAATGAGATTTATAATAAAAATTAATGCAGAACTAGATACCCAATAGATCGTACAAATGATTTGTCAATACCCGTTTTAATATAACAGGAAACAATTTTTGTATCCAACTGTCCCAACCTTACACCTGGACTTAATTTACTTCACTTGACGGAAATCCTGTGAGTTCATACAAGTTACTCGAAGTTAATACGGACGGAAGTGTAATGTTGTTAAAAATAATATAACTTATACTTGGCCAAGCAATTATGTGAATAATTTCATTAAATTTATTGGGCATAGTCAAAAAAAAATATTGATAAATTTTTGACTATTACACTATTAAAAATAACGTGTTGTGTTCGTTTATATATTATATATTTTTATATTTATGTAATATTATATAAAAGTATGTCCGTCTTTTGTTGTACTGTTTTAATGAAAATATCATCTCTACAAAAGTGACACTTCTATTGCACGAAGAAATAAGATCTCTTCGAGATTAAGACCGCTTTCTTTCAGCCTAAAATGAGACCTTCTTTCGCAAAGGGTCCGCTGCCGGATATCAGCCATCCTGCGGGCTTAGCGAGTCGGCATTTCCGTTTCAGCGCCTCTTGCGGGAGGACGGGAAAGCCCCCACACTTTGCGAGTTACGGATGGACGGTACGTGTCTGTTGAAAGGATGATACTCTGTCTTCGTTTGGCGTCGGCCTGCGCCCCGTCGATTGTCTCGAGAAAACAAGGCACAGCTAGCCGCAAATGTGGCCTTAGGATAATAGGGGTTGCGAAACTTTGACTTCTTGGCTATTTTGTTTTTCAAACTAAATTTGAACTTATTATTTATTTGAAATGAAATTTTTATCACATATTGATATTTATGTAAACCACATTCAAAATAAATACGCGTATGATTATATGTAATCTTCAACTTCATCACCGTTGTTGTTTTATTCCGAAACTTCGTAATTAAGGTTGCGTAATTTAATAACTTTGAATGTTTGAAAATAATTTTAAATAAATGCTTTGCTAACGTCTGCTCCCAAAGTAGAGCATATGAATCTACACATTGGTTAGATATTCACATCAGAAAAGAGTATATGTCTCTTCGTAATATGAAGATATGTCTATTGCTCAACCCATTAAGTATCCAGCCTTATATTTTCTCATTTAAAAATTTTAGTAAACGTAGAAATCGAATCCATGTTCTACATTTGCAAAGCGTGTACGCTAACCTTTCAAATTATGGGGCGATGAATGTAAATTCAATCCAGTAAAAAAATCCTGTGAACATATATATTTATCAAAAAATAGCTAAAGAAAAATATGCGATCCTTTTTACTTGGCAATGAATGCCTTTTAAAAGTTTTCCAAATAAACGTAAATCGTACGACGATATATGATAAAATAGACATCTTAGATACAAAAATATTTTCTCTAATTATCAACATCTTGATTTTGCCTCAAGATATTCCGTAATATGGATATGTATATTATTTAAGTTTTATTTTACTACTGTATGGCCAACATGTATAGATTGCGATCTAGATTAATTAAATATATTATATATCATCGTATTAAAAATATAATATGTAATATTCAGTAAAAATACATATATATATCTAGAGACTACATGAAATTTGATTATAGTTGGATGTTTTGTGAAATATTGTTATCTGTAAGAAACGTTTAACCTACGAAAAATCTTGAAAATTAATTCTACGACAAGCTCGAACATTGTGAATAAATGTTAACCATATATATGATGATACAGAAATGTTCACATAATATTTTATTTACGTTTGATATAGAAATGAAGATGACAACTTATATACGATTGATCATAAACTTCACTATAACTTCAACTTACTCTGAATAAGTATAATAATTGCATTGACATGTTACAAATATAGATTTATGTCGTTATCGATAATATCCTAAACCACTGGTTGACAATCTATGAGAAATATATATTTATGTGGTGAAATATAACATCTTTCCAAAAAGATTTATAGTTGACATTGCAATGAAGCAAAACAATTTATTACAAAACTGTTATTCAATAATATATTATAGTATGTTTGTTTATAATTCTTGTGTAAATGTACTAATCATTTTTTAGGATTATTAATTTTATGAATTACTTTAGGAATTAAATCAAATCAACAAAATAATAATTCTTTAGATCAATTTATAATGTCTTCTACATATTTGAGTATTAACATCGATAATATTTGATAACCATTTATTTGACTAATTTTTGGAATTTATTTTTCTTTCAGGTAAGTGCCCAGCCATCTTTTTCATTATCGTGGATCGATATTTTACTTAAATCTATGATAAGGCATAGTAATTTTAAAATTTACATTGCATCATCAAGTATTTTTTTTTATATTTGTAAGTTCAACTACGCTTTCCGGGATGTCATATATTTCTCAGCGAAATTTTTACATTTTCTTTTTAAAAATGTGACAAATGGAGTGTACGCCGAACAATTTTCAAAGCTAATGGCGGCTTAATTGAGTGGCCATGCACGTCACGTAAGATGGAAGCCTTAAAGCTCGCGCCCATCTTTTCAAAGCTCAACTAGGCTCGATCGATTACAAACTTTGCATCCCAAACGAAAATATTTTACTGACTCAATATAGCATTTAATAGATGAAGCTTTTTTTATTTCAAACGGTTCACTTATATTATCGTGAGGTATGTTTCTACGCCAGTAAAAAATAAGCATATTTTTTTTTTATAGTTACTTTTTACATTAAACTGATTTTGGAATTCAACAAAGCTAAACAAATTTGTAAATTTGTTTTATTCTCAATTAAGCTCCATTGCCAAATCAAGGGGTAAGCGTGCGCTTTTGGCTGAAAATCACAAATTCGAATTTCATAGTCGCTAGATTTTTAAATATAAGAATGAATCCTCAGTGGATTGAAAAAATAGCTGAAAACTAATTCTAGTGAAGCAAAATGTCAAGGCATTCATACATTAATGCCATTAAATTAATTTTCGACTTATATTTTACAAATTATTAAATATGAAATTTTATTGTTATAAAACATTGCATAAAATAATATATTTAATTATTCACAGAATAAATCTCTTATGAATCTATCATACTATTTATTAATACATATAATCATCTGATCATGAGTTTTTATAAAAGCCTTTAGGTACTTGTTTGTGTATTTACCGTTTACTTGGAAAAGTCACGAAAATAATTTCTGTAGAAATTAACTTAAAAGATATAAATTGTAAACTCAAAATATTTTTTATACTGTTTGTGATAAAATCCAATTATTAAAAATAAAATGCCCCAAGAAAAATGTCTTCCTTTCAAATAAATGTATTAAACGATTGTATTATGATAAAATAGTCATTAAAAAGCAAAGCCGACACAATTTCTCGGAACAACACAATATAAAATTGCTTGAGCTTTTCTCCGCCCGGAATAAAAGCTCCTTCCTCTGATTGTGGTTTACCATGACGTATGTGATCGGAATATGAGCTTTATATCTTGCGTCTATCAAAGCGAGCCGGGACGCATCTGGTTTCTTAATTTCCATCTCGACATGAAAAATATAATATCCTATATTGAGAATTCAAATACAACAATGGATGGATTAATTTGTGGTTATTTTTTATAAACCCCATTTTATATCCATTTGATAGAGTTTTAATAAATAATCACATTTTTTATTACCTTGATAATAAAGTATACAATAGGTAAATTTTTAATCTGCATAGATTTTTCAATTACCACTTTGATTAGCATTTTAAAAAACTATGAAATTTACAAAATTAGACTACGGTAATTTTATAATGACAGGTTTTAAAATGATATCATGGTTGAAATATTCAAAAGATAAGACAGATAATTAGTGATTCATCTATTTAACTCGATATTATATGAACATAGTACAAGTTTTGACAAAACAATTTAAAATTTAGTTGATATACCACGATGAATGTATAAAAATATAATATTTTTACGCCTACTGATTTTCAAGAGTAATATTGCTACTCTAATAGCCTCAAAAAGTTATTCTACTTCTATATATGGCTATTTTTATTGAAATTTTTTTTAAAGTTTTTTAAAGCTTAAAATTTTTACTTAAAGTTTAATTTCAAAGGTTACAAATTTAGTTCATTCCCGATATCCAATAATTTTTTACAAGATTATAATAAGTAGGCAAGTCACTTTTTACTTATTATAATTTTTGTCGAGTTCATATTTTAAAAGGGAATGGATAATCGTCATAAATATGGCATGTAATTGTATGTAATGTAATCCATTAAGACATTGCGGAGATTTTAATAATAGAAGTTATAATATTTTTTTTTTAATAACAATTCATAAACCTGGATTTTCTTTCACATTTAAGTTTCATTGAAATTACAGATTTCGGTATTTAGTACAATTCCAAGCATAATGATTAACAATATGTTATGATAGACTTGTAGACCGATTTTGTAAGTCTTAACACTTAATTGAACCATAGCTAATGCATACAACTACTCGTGAAAACTTGTGAAAAAATTTACCATTTCAAACTTTTGTTCCTTGAAACGTATAAAACAAAATAAACATCAACATAATTTTATCATTAATTAACATTTTTCTAAGCTTAGCATAATGTTCATTATTCGAATTTATTTCAAAAAATGATCATTTAAGAATTCAGTTCCATTTTAATTTTTCAATACAATTTTGTTCTACTGGTTTATACGTTTTGTAAAATATATCAATTGATTAAAAAACATTTGTCAAATATTAGGCAAATATGTGTATCAAATATATTATCGGATGTATTATGTATGAATGGTCTTTAGGAGATTTATATTGAAACGTGGTTAAAATAAATTTGTTCGAAACTCTGCAAATATAGCAAAAAACACCACAAATGTTATTAATTCAGGATTAAAATATGGCAGTATCAATTCAAATTTTAATCTCCTGGCATTTCAATTGTTTAAATAAGTACAATATTATGCAGTTGCATTAATTCATCCCGAAACGATAAATCTCGGATTTGTTTATTGAATATTAAATATGAAAATTTTATAATCATGTTTTGCCGTCGTTTCTGGATACAACTTTTGAAAATATCATTTCATAAATTGCGAAAGTATATTTTCTATGGCTCGGTAAAGTCCGTTCATTAATATCCGAGGAAATATATCACTTTGGGAAAATTTATTCTCGGGAAATATTTTTTGCTTCTCGAACATAATCATCGCACTTTATCTTAAGCCAGCTATTTCTCACAAAAAATACACATTTTCACAGAGCCCGCACGTTTTGTCATGTAAATTTAAGTACACTTTTAATCTCTCGCGTGCTTAAAAAATATATACCCCAGGCAATGAAATGAATAGTAGTCATTTCTTATGTAAGATTCAACAAAATACACCATTATTTCCATTTAACATAACATCTCCGTTTAGCTATCTTAAATTTAAATTTCATGTCTACGTCAAATTTTGGGAATTAGGAAAAATTATAAATCTTCTTCGTGTTTGGACGAAAGATATTTAAATGTTGACCTTATTTTTATGAAACTCAATGAAAACATATCTCATGTCTTAGTGTTGTTCTTAGCGCTTACTTTAAGCTTTGTAATTTTTATAATATATCAGATGCTGGTTGTTTTTATACGGGAAATCAATTTGAATCTATAATTATTTCTCATCGATAAAATCTGTTATTTTTTATTTCATATTTTTCTAGTAATGTATTCAAATTATGATATTAAAAGTATTGAAAAAGTTTAAATTGTGAAATTAAAAAACAGAAAACAATGCAAATATAGTAAAAGTTAGATAAATATACGTAAATTGAAAGAATTTGAGAAAGAAGAGGAAAGAAATACAATTTAGTTGGATCCTATTCTCGAAATTTATAAAACATCTATATACTCTCACTCAGGTAGAATAAACCGATAACCAAGGCAATTTCTTTTAAAATAGATATTAACTTTAGTGTTGACATCACTACTGGCAGGTTACTATAATTTTTCACATATACTGCACGAATGTGGAATAAACTTATTCTATACAAACTCTATCAACTACAGAGAATTCGATACTTACATACATATCTCATTTAATCTTATAAAGCTAAACTTGCTTTTTTACTATCCACCGTATCATTTTGGCGTTTACATCGGCATAATAAACGTGATGAGTGTTCCTTAAGCTTAGACGATGCAATCCAACCATCGCTCGCTGTTTCTCTTGAACATATAAATTAAAACTTTGTTAGCTACTTTTTAATCTACTTACAATAATTATAAAGTATTATGTGTTGATTTCATTTTCTTATAAGTTGAGTATGCGTTCTATTATTTCTTCAGTTTTTCGTTGTTTGTGTTCACAGTGACATCTGAAGTGTAATATACAATAATTATAAGAAAGTAAATACATCTCACATAATACGACACTGCTATTTTACTAACGCCAGGATATATATGTTATACATAAATACATTTCATATAATGAAATATAAACAAATAAATTTTTAGGGTTAATATGTATTAATTGAGAGAAAGTTTTCTTTCCTTATTAACAAAATTGATCAAATATTTAATAATGGCTAATGATTTAAATGATTTAAGTCTAGACTCTTCCGACATCTGCCGGAGCACGAGTAAAACAAAGCGAAACGGTTAATTCACTTTGAATAAATCGTGACTTTTCAATTGCGGGAAGTATCAAGATATCGATTTTGAAATCCCTTAAGAATATCACGAAGCAGTTTGTTTGTTGTAAAATTTTTTCTTGAACTGCAGAAATAAATAAATATTTAAATATGTTCAACTTGGACAGAGAAAAGTAAAACAACATGCTGATAAATACTTATAGTTATTTTACAATTATAATTCATTTGAAATAAACACGGAGACACGTTTTTAATGCACGCGATGTTCTTTTTAATTGTGTTTTAAATGCTTTTGGGAAACGTTTCATAATTTCCGACGAAGAAAATATATGTTATTACTAATCAAAATAAAATCATGGAATTTAAATCTTGTTAACTATTTATTTGAATTCTGAAATCATTTAAATCATATCAATATGATTTTGAATTAAAAATATTTTTAAACTACTGTTTATTTATTTCCATGGCAACATTGCAATACCTTAATTCTACGATCTATAATATGATTTTCAAGATTTTGGTTCGATTTTTGAAATTTTACATTTTCTCAAGTTGATAACCCTCTTTAAATGTATATAGACCCTGCTTAGAAAACATAGACTAACCCTCAGTCTTTTGAAAACTGCTTTTACTTTTAGAATGTATAATATACATGACTAAATACATGTTCTGTGAAATAAAATCAAGCCGCTATAATAAAAGTGGGAATAACCGTCTAGAAAAGTTCGTCTACAAAAACCAACCAAATTCACATGTACACAATTTACGCCGTTAATCTTTACCATTTAAGAGGAGCTATTTTGACAGAGAGAAATACGCATTTTTTCCATTTTATAATACAGATATAACTAAAATAATAGTTTCTGGGTAACGTTTGACGTCTGCGTTTGCTTAAAAAGTGAATTAATTTAATCTAGCGTAACCTATGCAATGTTGAAATTAATTGTAACTATCCACCCGCACATTGAAAACATTTATTGTATTCAACGAATTGTGTATTCTCTATCTCGCCCGCTACTTAGATTTAATACCCTAGCAAGTTCTAATCATTTACGTAACAAAATATTGGCTTACAAGGTTGGTCAGATACAGACCATCGTGTTTATGATATATATATATTTCTATTTTGTAAATGATTGTTTATATGTCATATTTCACAGCAGTGTTTTAAATAATCCTGAAAAGGTTTTAAATGAAAATGAAGTTTTAGCATAAGAATAAAGTCGAGAAGCAAAAGATTAATTCTGTGAAAATGTAGATCAAGACCGTTAGAGCTTTCCAAGTTTTTCATCTCACGTGCAACCTCATTTTCCGTGAAACAAAATGAATATATTTGATGCGATGTGCAGTGTAATAATATTTTCAAGGCGGTTTCTTGGCAGGCAGCACAGTAGAGCACAGATGTTCCTGCTTAAATAGAGATTGTATAGTGTCTACTGGTGAGTATTTTAGTTTGTATAATAAATACACTGGGATAATAAAGTGAAGTATAATAGTTATCGTTAAATTTTATTACGCTAAGAGTTATAACATTATATGTATTACATTAGCTGAAGTCTTTCTTTACAATGCAGTAAATCATGTAAAATATTCCACGTGATAGATGCTGTTTGACGATTATAACTTTAAATACTTTTTTTGCTCTAATTTCTATCGATACGCAAACGATGTATGCATATCCATGTTCATAGAAGACAATCACATATATTTATTATAATTTAGATTATTTCCTATCAATATTGCCTAGTATCCACCAGGATGTGCTTTGATATATTTTTCTTAACTGCCATATCTCATTATTACTTTTTGAAAAGTGGGCATGATCATTTGTATCAAAATGTAAAAGTCTTCAAATCAGTTTATTTGTAGAACACTATCAAAATCTGCGTCTTAAATAACATTTATAATCGGTATTTGTAAATTTGAAATAGATTTGAGGTTAAGATTAATTAATTATGCCACGCTTGTGAAAGAAATATTTTGACAGCTTCAATTACACTCAATAGATGGCATGTATGTTCCATTTATGTAAAGACGTTTGGAAAAATATTTTATAATCAATACTACAACAACAATTTTATATTTCTCTTTTTCATTACAATGATCAGTAATCTATGAGGGAAAATGGTTAGTTTCAAATATTACCATTGATGTGTTTAACATTATCAACAATTATTGCACGCGATTGAGTTGTAGTTTGTTTCGTAAATAAACATGTTTGCATAGTTATTGGATACGAATTGAGCCAATAATCTCCCGAGAAAACGTGATTGAAACGAAAATGTTTGTGCGGAAAAGATTCGTTTTAAAATCAACTCGAGTAAAGGAATAGTGTAAAAATTCAATAGTATATACTTTTATGAAATCGGTAAAAATATTTGTTTTTACAAAACCAGTGAACCCACCAAATATATGAATATTATAATTTACCTTTTAATTCATCTTTATTGTATTTATGTATATAGGCGACAATGTTAAATTAAGTATTGTATACAAAATTTTATTTTACACTCATTTTCTTTATTACTAAACATGACAGAAAGAAGACGTCACATAAAGCACAAGCAACGAATAAATTGACAAAAATAATCTAACGCATATTTATATTGATTTATTGATATAAATCGTGTTTATTCGGGTGTGGTCGTATTACTTCGCCACCGTCATAAGTTAATAATTATGAGAAAAAAAGAGAAAGATAGAGACTGAACAACTTATTTAGAGAGTCAAAAATTCTTTCAAGGTCATATAATATTTGAAAAAATATTAAATCAAAATATAAGGTGATGATTTTTTTATGTATGAATGTTTTAATGCAACACTGCATGCATTGAATAATAATAATGAATTATAGAATGAAAATAGTTAACTCGAGCATAAAAAGATAGAAATAATTCATCGTAGTTTGTCGTAATCAAATAAAATAATTTTGACCATTTTAGGTGAAATAACGCCAAATGCAGAAGTTCCCACAATCACCGCGGACGTCAGCGCGGTAGGAGTTTTGCCGCGATACCATAAATTATTGCCAGACTATTTTTTCGAACATCCCTATTTGAACTAAAATAAACGAGTTTATTATAATTGATACATTAAGTGGACAATACACTATTTTTAATTATTATTATAACAGGTTAAATATTTGAGCACAGTTGTTTTTTTTTTACGTTGGTTGAATGTAATAAATAATAGTTTGAGTTTAAAAAGTTAAAGAAAATTGAAAACTATAATGCTGAGGATAGTACTACAATTAAATTTCGTATCAACCAAGCAAATTGTCTTGAAAAACTGTTACCAAATATAAGTACTATAAAATTCTCTGCCAATAAATAATAGGGAAAGCAAAAAAATCACAGGATCTATTTGGCTGAATGAAGAAATGCAGGCATGACATGGGTAAATGCAAAGCGACTAATAGAGAAAATCCCGTATGAAAAATATATATCATACGCAAATATGGAATAAAATGAATAATTTTACAGTTACATATTATATACAATTAATTTATTTCAATAAAATATAAATTAAAATATATATATGTAAAATATTTTAGATAGGTTTAGATTTAAAAATACTTAACATTACAGCAGATATACTGTAAGGTTTTAATTTGTTTTTAATGTAATAAGATTTAGTTGTGTATTATAAAAAATATTGGATGAATTGTGGAATTTTTGTTTCGCATTATAGCAACACTGTGAAACCGAGCATTATTGAAAATCAAAACATTGTTTACCGCTTACTAACGGAGCGCAATTTCGATCTGACCAAAGCACGATTTCAATTTATTGTCTGTGATTGAAATATTGCAACCGTAATGAAGTTGGTTTGACGTACCAGCACGTTTATATATTGTAGATACCTTTTGCGACAAAGTCGAAACGAGGCATTCCTATTCAGTTAACACTGCATATCGATCAATAGTTAAGGATTATTTTGTTAACTTTTTATTAAATCTAAAACATATCATATGATTTTTATATGTCCGTTTCGTGAGTAAAGCATATGGATATCTACAACGTTAAGATACGGTCCAAAAATGGGGTGTATGGATTTTGCAACGTAAAAACTATACATATAGTTTTTTTTACAAAAATTGATTGTCAGCCAATTTTTCAATCAATAGGCGTCCTATCCTGGATGTTTTGATTGCAGAAATCTAGCAGCTGAGAGATTCAAACCCATAATTTTCATTTCCAAAGTGCAAACGCTTAACTCTCAGCCACCGGGGTAAATTATGTGAACCATTCACATACCATACGTACATACAATTTTTTTCACATTAAAATTCAGACGCGCCCTACGTCTCAATCTTCTTCTAACTTATTTACGTTAAGATCGACTCAGAACCTATCCTCAATTCACCACGGCTCTGATATATTATATATTGTATACGATGTTAGATATAATTGTATTTATACAACTAAAATGGGTAACCACCTCAAGCTACGGCGTCCAAGGAAAATATAATAGCCTCTACTAAGACGTAGTTATAAATATTAAGTTATTTGTTTTACGTCAGTAGCAGATTAGCAAGCGTGGTCACTTTGTTGCTGGAAGCTACGAAGCCGAATCTCAAAGTTGCTAAAAGATTTTCTAAATTAAAAGATGCAGCACTGGAATTCTTGTGGGTTGAACAACTTTCTGACAGTTGGATCTCGTAAAAATCTATCAAAACACCATGGAGATCTAAATGCTTCAATTTAAAGTGGAAAAAGTTAATAAAAGACGTCAAATTTAACTATACATTTCAAATAATAAATTGAATTCGAATACAATCATTTTGTATTGTAATTATTAAAAACATATGAAATATATTTTGTATGAAATATTATATTCCACGGATTTTGTACGGAATAATTAAGGAACAAATAATTTTTGACATACATTTCAAACTGTTAGTAGAATCATTCCATACAATGGAATGTATAAACGATGTTATTGAGTTATGTAAACTTTACAGTGACATTATCTGGAATATGGATGCTTGTTTCAACCATTCTGTTATAATTGAATTAAACAACATCGACATTAACCTAAAATATGATTCGTTTTCATTCCAGTGACGTAGAGTAATAAAGGCGTTTGTATTTAAGATACTAATATAATTTTATCGTATTTACAATTAAACAAACTCAAAAAAATACTACAATACATCATTAAGTATTGAGAATGGCCATTTCAGTTATCGTAACAATAAGATTTTTATCTATGAAAAAACACTATCTCATTACATACTTTTAGTTGTGATATTTAACTTTAAATTCATTCACTTTATTTATTTACTTTATACATGTTGTAATATCATAAATTATAAGTTTAATACATTAACGACACGAAACTCATATGGTTATAACAAACATATTAAAATTTAAAAAAAAAATGAAGAGTGCCTACCAAGTAAGTTAGACAGATCCTATTCTGATAATGTATATAATAGCATCCATC
>JAGVSQ010009373.1:0-13667 GCA_022683975.1 Rhyacophila evoluta | reverse complement strand
CTCTCCGCATTGGCATGACTACTGGCAGGATATTCCTGCATTAAGGAATGAAAAACAGCTGAGGTTCTCGATTTCTCAGGTAGTTATCAGGGGCATACAGACCGATATTAGCCAGAGAGGCAGAGTTATCAATAAGACCACTGAACGCCCATTGGGTTGAGTAATTGTCTGAAAAACAATTAAGGTGAAAAACAATCTGTCAAGATGCCGATTGTAACGCTTCATATAGTCCTCTTTCGGAGTGGATATATCCACGCTGTGTATATCTATCATCCACTTTGAGAGCGAATATGGAATAAAAGAAAATATACTAATTCAAGATCCTTATACTTTATCCATTCCTCATATGATTTCAATGATGTTATAACTAAATAAAAACATTGATTAATATCAACAAAAATAATTATTTCGTATTAAATCTAGAACAGGAATGTGCATGTGTATTGGGTGGATTGAATGATGTCACTATGTTTTTGTGGTCTGTTTGAAAACTGTTTTTATGTCAGATTTTTTAAAATTCAAAGATGTACAGCTGAAGGTTAAGTGTTTGGCTGGCAACTAATCGCCACGGAAAAGCAGGATACAAATAATATTGTATTTTCATTTCGAACAAATTCATACCATCGTATGCCCAGAATCCGCTCCAGGCACCTGTTCTCAAAGCTCAAAATACGGTTGTTTTGGGCCTTTGTTAGGTGAAACGTTTCACAACCGTATAGCAGCACTGACAGAATGCATGCATTGAACAGTCGGCTTGTACTTTGTACAGCTTGGAGTCCCAGAAATTTTGCATACTGCCAATTAATTATTATTATGTAATAAAAGGTTATATTAAACTGATGATTTTAGTCTTTTAATAAAAAATGTACACCGCATTTTTTTTCAATAATCTCTTTTCCGCCCTTCCATATTTTTCTTTGCGATTATAACAAAGCGTTATTCTGTTTGTTTCCCCTTTAATACCCCTGTATTAGCCATGACTGCGGTACAATGCGCTTCGTACATTGTGTGCATAATACTGCACTCAGCAGGGGTCGTCAAACGTTCTGTCAACGAGGTCCTAAAGCACTATAATTAGGCCTCAGAGTCAATAATCTGTTGTTCTATGCCAAGAACCCCTACACTAATGACAGTTTGATATATTATATATGAGTCGTCTAGTTCCTATCTACCATAACTGCACTTTGGTGAAATTTGATCAAATCGTTTTTTTTTGTCTATTACTTTTTTTTATTTTTTAAATACAAATAATAATCATGGACATTATTTTGTAGGCTTTGTTATTGGATTACGGAAGCTTAGAATAATATTAAGTATTTGCTTTATTTATATTTTAGTAGTAATTATGATAATAATAACTAATTCATAATAATTAAATCCACTTTTTATAGGGTTTTATTGGCGTTGGGAACTTATCGATCTTTTATTATGATCTTAAATAAAGACTAATTTGACAGAAAGTGCACTTATGGTGGATAGGAACTATACGACTCATATATGCTATTATTAATTGCTTGTTAAATAATACTATTGCATGAGGTACCAGAAGATTGTTTCTTCATTGTAAAATAGAAAACTGTTTAGTAACAGTGAGTAAGTTCTTGAAAGAATTGATAGTAAAAGCCTTCAGTGTAATTGAAGGTTTTTGGAAATATAATATTGGAAAACACACTCTTAAAGACAGAGTAAGAGAACTAGAGTTAAAGAAGAGATATTACAAAGCTTTACATGAATAAATTTCTTGAGTTGCATAGGGTTATCAAGAAGAACAAAATAAGTTTAGATTTTTAAGGCGGGAGGCTAATTAGCAATAATTTGTGTATACGTTTGTGGCAATGGTAATGAACACCCTGTTTTGTGTACGATAATTTTAAATTATTTATATTATATAATATATAGTGATTATCAAAAAAAATATATATGGATCGTCAAAAAAAAGGACGTAACCTACATAGAACAAATTGTATAGGAGGCACAAAAACATTTACAATTTAAGATTTTTGAGCCAGTTATACTGTTTAATAGACACAACCTTAAAATACACAAAGACTAAAACTAATGTTTTATTTATCCTGTCTGATATTAAGTTAAGACATTATTCAAAAAACAGCAATGAATTTGCTGTAGTGGAAATCTTTTTTCCTGGTCGCAATTTTCTCAGGCCCTCATTGTTTCAAACTTAAAGGCTAAATTTAGATACAAATTCGTCATTTGCAGCTTATATTCTTTTAATAGAACGTGTATTAAGTTGTATACATTTTGATTATCGAAAAAAGTAGCTGTGAATAAACTGAAGGTTACATCCTTTTTTCATTCCATAGTCAATATGTATTTAATATGTCCCCTCAAAAAGGAAGCCATATGGATATACACAAGATGTCCATTTCGAAAGTGAAGTATTTAGATCTCCAAAAGGTGAAAAATCAATTCTTTTGCAAATTTTAAACACTAATGAAGTACTAATTTGTATAAATTAATGCATCTTTACATGTGCCAATAACTTTGTTATTGCTAATAATTATAAACTCATGTTAACCAGTTGCTTTCAAAAAGATTTGTCGTTGGTAAATTATTTATCACATTGATCTTCCAGTTCAACATCTTAAATTTAAAAAAAGCTCATTTGATTGCGGGGTTTGAATCTGCGGTCTTCAAAACTATATCGTGTATCTTTATGTGTCAATCGACCACATATAATTACATTATAAATCCCATATTGACTTATACTATCTTTGAAATATATGATGGCCTGTAAAAATGCGGGATTTGTTTAGAAACAGTGAGGATTAAAAAACGTTATTTAGGACGTAACAGAAGAAGATTAATAAGCCCAAAGCTTTAGAAGATAAAGCGTACATTTTGAAGACAGTAAAGAAGGAGCTTAAAGAAGAAAAAAGCCTTGGAATAATTGTGTCGTTGATTAAAGTAATTATCTGATATTTGGTGGACTAATTTCCACTGAATTATGAAACTAGGGGTAAATGTATGAAAAAAAATGTGTGTAGGAGGTTGTAATTAGCTATAACTTACTTATCTAGATTGGTAAATCGTGCCTTCGGACCCTACTTTATCAGGCCTGGCCTCGTTGATCGGACATTGCAGGGCAATTTGTAAGCGGGTAAGCCATGACATAGCGAACGTAAACCATGTTTAGACTATGAACAATGGACGACTAAGTGCAGGGATTTTCAAGCCTCAATGTCAATAACACGACAGACTCGTAATTTTTGTTAGTATAAACTAGCTGTGCTGTTTATTCGGTAAATATTTTATGCGAATGACTAAAATTTTGTTCATTCAATTTTACCTTCTAAAAAACTGAATTAAAATGAAAATTGAAATCGATAGAGACCAGTTCAAACCCATTCTCTATAAATGGATATACAGTATTTTTCCGGAAATGAGATCTATTCTTAATATAAAATCTACTATGATTTTAAGGATCGCATAATTGTAAGCTAGACGCAAAATTTATATAAGACCGGCTCTTATGTTAGGAGAAACACGGTAAATATAATAATAATTTTACAGTTCTAAAAATATTGCTGTATGATCTGTTATTGTTTGATAATAATTATAATTTAAAACAATGCTTGATATGCGGGTTCCATTCTCCATCTGTCAGATTTAAAAGATCCAAAAATGCAAAACTGGATGTCCTTTAGGTTGAGCAATTGTCTGACGAAAATTCTTATAAAAAATTATCTGTCAAGAAGTCTTAACATAGCGATCCATCTACTCTACTTACGGAGTGGATTATTAACTTTGTGTAGATTCATATGTTCCTCTTTGGGAGCGAACATGATATAAAAAATATTGTATTTTAAAAAACGAAAGCATAATAATTTAGATATAGCTGTGCTAGTTCAATACTGTTATAGTTTTTTTCCTATGACTTATTACTATTTCCAATTCCTTATAAATCAACTTTTAGCCACGTAACACAGTAGCATGTCGATATAATAGTATTTTTATATGAAATTTACTTAAAAATTGGTTTATTACTTAGAAATATCATTTTTATTTAAATTGTTACAGTATTGAACTAGAACAGCGAATAGAAGAAAATAATTTATACCTACATAATTTTTTTGATAAATATTGAAAACATATATTTTTAATTAATGCTTCATTATTTTTGAACTATTATTTTATCAATCCGTTTATAGTAATATTTTTTTATACGTCAATTTCGTGTGAACGATCTTTATGAATTGTAATTTATTTATTCGAATTCAATACAGGAAGAAGAAGAGGAAATGGGACAAATTTCACCCTCTTGAATTTCCTCTGATTTTACATTGCTCCCATTTTTATAATCAATTATTTTTTTATTAATAATAAAACTCTAATTATGCTTTCAAGTAATAAAGAAATGACTAAATCCAGATGGATTCTTAAATAATGTAGCACATTGCTGATCTTAACAAATTGATTTGTATGATGACTATTTGTCAAATCATTACTTACGCCACTAGCTATTGTAGTCATTAAAAAAATATTATTTATACTTGAGATTTAAACTTGAGACATCCAAAGAATGTTTCACGAATGCGTGATGAAAATTTTGTCCAAAAACTAAACTAATGCAGACATCTAAGATGCGTTATATTTTTTATCGGCCACTTCTAATTTAATATTCAGTATAATTAAAAGTTCATCTGTGGATAATTTCATTGCTTAATTTTTAATTGTTTTGATTCAAAGATGTGCTCACTATCCATCCACCCCGTCCTTGCAACCAGTTTTAATAAGATATATCATAGATAAGGCTGCATATGATGAGCGACTTTTTATAAGAAAACGAAATAAATTCGCCGGTGTTTTCTATGTGCAATGATCTATTCAGAATGAAAACAAGCACACTATAACCATATAAGATACATATACAATAGAATACTTTGAAAAAGATTAGAGCGTTATGTATCAATGACAATGTTTAAGCATATAAAACAAATACTGTTTGTAAGGGCGCCTCTATCCCACGGTGTGGCACTGATTATGGCGCTCTTATATCAAAAAGTGTCATTTATTATTAGGCAGAAATATTTCAGAAATTAGTGATAATTTTTAAGACTTCATAAGAAGCCACAACGCACACAAATGTATTGAAGTTAAAAAGTCTTATTTTTTTGATAAGCTATGTAAAGATACCATGAAATTTGCCCTTACTAACCAGGTTGAAGAACCCAATAGACTTGAATATTATCTTTCATGTACATTCCGGAACATTCCTACAGGAAAATTATCATAGTTTGCATAGAATTTCTATGTTGTTACCAAAAACATTCAACGTAATATGGTATAGCTGAGATTGAGGCATATTAACAAAACAGCTGCAATAGAGACGTGATAACCAAACAGTTACGTTGAACGAGTTTGGTAACAGCATGCAAATTCATAAACGAATAGTGTTAAAGTTTGCCCAATATGATCTAGGTTTATGTTTATAGAATTTGATTAAAGCGTCCCATTTTAACTAAAAACATTGTAATTTTCAAGTTTACAGAATGATATAGTTTGGTTAATATGAAACACAATGTTTACCGACCATAAATTCACAGTAAATTTCAAATGAATAACATTTGTTTTGTCGAAATAGTATGATTTAGTACAAAAATAAGCCACGCTGACTTCCAGACTAGCAAGAGAGTAATGTGTTCTAAATTCAATAAAACAAAAAACAATATGGCGCCTCGCTATAAAGTTGAAGACAGCTGACTAAGCTTAGGTGCGATTTATGGTATAATTCCTTAAATTATAGCCGGAGGAGCTAGCTAAAAGTTTTTAGATATAGCATAATGCGGCAAGATAAAGAAATACATAATTCTAAATTAATAAAGGAGACGTATAAAGTGGAATACTCTATTCTAAGACAAACGAGTGTTTTTTAAAAATAAAAATGTTACGAAACAAATAGTAATAATTTTATTTACAAAGACATATATTGCGTTTTTCACAATTTGAGCTATTTCGCTTTACAGAAATAAAAGAATGTTATATTACGGTTGGCAAAATAATTAAATTCACTTTCTAAATGTTGCCATTAGATTTTTTAAATTTTGAAATCTCTAAATTTTCATGTTGATTTACTAATTAAGAGCTCTTTTAGGGTCTTCAAGATATATGTAATACCTACATACGTATATATATATAAATTAATATCTATTATTTTACTAGACACTAAAACAATACTAGTACCATGGTTTGTTTCTTAATGGGATTGAAAAAAGTATTGACTAGGGTTTAAATATTTCATTTTTTTTTCTTACGACAACCCCTTTTTAAAAATGCGTAATATATTTTTGATAAACCTATTCATAATAATTATGAAATATTTGTCTTATAAAACAAAATATCGATATTTGTCGTATATTGTGAAGTAAAATAGTAATAATTTTCTCGTGAAAATACGATAATGAATGTAGTTATAAATGAAGAAATCTTTTTTGTATAACACTTGCAAATGTAATTATTTGTGAAAATGTTTAGATTAACTCTTTAATTGTCAATATCTGTATTAAAAAATATGTTATTTGAGTAATGCGATAGCCATTATATAGAAAAGAATTTGTCCAATTGTAAAGTTCGATTTAATATAAAGTAAAACTCAATTTGGTTAGTTGTTTTTTAAATATTTTAAATAAACTTTATTTTAAATTTTACCGAAGAGTTTTTATGTGTTCAATAAATTCATTAAACATAAAAATTATTATTTGAGAAGTGCTAATTCCAGTTTTATTGAATGTCTATTGTGAGGGAAAAAATATTGGTAATATTTTTTAAATAACAGCTTCCAGCACGATTTATTCACATTTCAAATTTAAATATTTTTTGTAAAATTATTGCATTTCGATCATAATTATATTTCGGGTTAAGTCTCAATTAATTTTAAAAAATCCAATAGGTACTTACAATATGACCCTCTTTCGCGCGGATGAAAAGTGAACTAAAATAATCCGGAATCATTCGATTATGGCGGGAAAAATGCGCGAGAAAATGAATTAATATTTCGAACGAAAAAGATTTTTAAATAAATAAATAAAAACAAAAGAGGGGGACACAAGAGCGAGAATAAATCACGGGCTTTCCAGCGCATAAGCGCCGTTAATAATTTGGATTAACAACCATGTTTTAACACAATACTGACCACCACATAAATCTATTCACTAATTGTTTTTAATATAACATTTTCATTTTATTTAATGGTTGTCATTATTTCGCAAGGAAAATTTAGTGACAAATATAAAAACTTCCTCTGTGACTTATTTGGTCAAGAATACTTTGAGAGATTCAATTCAAATTTTCGAGTTACAAATATTCATTTATATTTTTGTATGAAATAATATATTTGACGTTTAACACTATATTGATTTTTAAGCATCACATTTTGAGCTTCTTATATTTAATTCATTTTCGATGTGTAAGATTTTAGGGTCCTGAAAGACTTTTAAGTATTATCCTCGGGATCTATTTAAAAACGATAAATTATGCTAGCACGACTTGAAAGGATACCATGTGGCTAATATATGCCGTACATAAGTAGTACATCAAGAGAAAGAAAAAGTAAGATTAATAAGTGTGGGTGTTTTGGTGATGCAGGTTGCGGGCTCAAAACTCACAGTTGTCTAAGTTAACTTCAAATATGCAAGAACAGATTTATAATGAGTTGAACAATTGGTTATTAACTAGTTTTGTCGATTACTATTTGTTGAGATACACGTTTACATTGTTAAGATTCATATAATCCAAATTCAGAGTGAATATGGCTTAAAATGCATGTTGTATATTTATGATTTCTTCGAGATCCAGAAATTATAAAACTATAAATGAAATGTACAGAAATTATAATGATATATTAATGTGGCAACATTTAGCCTCACTTACTCGTTGAAATGAAAAGTTTATGTTCAATGTAGTATTTTTTTTGTTTTCTGTGCTATAGCTTTTGTAATGTCTTTATAATTCATCTTGACTGTACTGCTAATGTAGAAAAAGTATAGAGTAGTATGGGTTTTAAACGATAAAGTCTAAAATTAATTATTATCAGACGTTTTTGATTGATAGTATTAATCAAAATATTTTAAATTAAAGAATATTATTACAGAAGTCTTACAGGTATACAATGTGTTAAGTGCGTAAGTATTTTATCACACACGATTAACCACCTCTCGTTAGAGTTTAAAAAATACAAATGGGTTTGTTTTTAACAAAATAACTCGCACATATTTCATGTTTTATTAAATTTACCCACCGCTTTGCCAGGTTACTCTCGTGTTCATAAATAATAGTGACTAAAATCCGGAGTAAACGTATTTTTTTATTTCAATTGTATTTATTTTTCCATATCGCGAACATTAAAAAATATTAATTTATTATATCCTCAACATAAAAGAACGCAAAAAATACAAATAACTATGACTACGTATAACTATTTTATATCTTACTATGAAGTATCATCAATGTATAGGCTTAATCCAACTAAACATTTGTTTAACCGTGCTTGTTCCGAAAGTGGAATATATGGATTTACGCAATGTGAAAACATATCTTGGCAGATTATTTTTCACTAAAATTGCTTTTCAGTCAATTGCTAAATCTAATGTGCATTCAATCCTGCATTTTTTTAAATTCAGCAGATGCGGGAGCCGAACTTCCATTCTCCGAATAAAGGCGGGCATTTTAAGCCATACCCTACCAGGGAGATAGCTTTTATAGAAAAGTATTTTTTTATTTCCCTTTATTATAGTCTTTGTCTCCAGCGTAGAGGTTATAAATTAATGATCTGTAAATAAAGAATAAACGTGTATAGATTTTTGTTTCTATCTTCGTTATATTTCAGTCTCTTTCTTTATTGCTCATATGTGTTGTAGTAACACAATCGCACCCGAATATTTATTGACTAATAAACTGAAATGTTTTCGATCGATTATTTGTTTAGTTTTTCATTGTTTATACTTGTGTTGAAATCTAATAAGTGCAATATTGATAATAAAAATGGATTGCTGGTTAATATATTTTGATTCAAACCAGTATAACATTAATTTAATTGTATCTGATATTATAAGTAGAAATAATTAAAAATAATGACAATTTCGCTTTGGGTTCCCAATAAAACAATAGCAATTTTTGAGGGGTGAAGCTATCGCATTTTTTGAGTATTACATCTGCAAGCAATTTAAAACGTATTTTGTGAAACAGCCATGTCCTCGCCGAACATAGTTAAAATTCCATGTAATATACTGTTTCAGCCGAATAATTTTTCTCATAGCACAATCTAAAATGATATAATTTCACGGATTATGTAAATAAATTAATCTAGTACAACACAAATATAGTATGCTATATATTATACGTAATATAAATTTGTCTCTTGACAGGTTTAATGTGTTTTCGTGGTCGCTCAATAGTTGGCAGGACTGCATGCAATTTGCCGCCATGTTTCAGGGTATGACAGTATAGAGCTTGGTTGATAAAGTCTGTCATTGACAGTACCTATTTACTGACTATATTAAGCTGGATTCACACGGTGAATTCATTAAGTTTTTTTCACTCGGTGAAGAAATTAAAAAACAACTTACAAGAGTATTGTATGTGTATCATTTTACGACGCTATATTTCTTTGTATTTGTTTGCTCCTATGATCTATGTTTGCTAGTGAGAAGATGTCCGCTCCTAAAGTGGAGTGTATGGATCTCCACAACGTGAAGAAAAGTATTGACAGATTATTTTTCACTAGAATTTCTTACTAGATAATTGGTACACCCAATGGGCATCTAGTCCTACATTTTCTGATTTCTTAAATGTCGGCAGATGTGAATCGAACCCGCATTTCCCAGATACTAGATGCCCACGCTAACTTCTACGCTATCTGGGAGGAGATTTTTGTAAAATATTGTACAAAGTAAGCTCGTCAATAACTATACTGAACCACCACAGCTGCTGGATTAAATCATGGACTGGATTCCCCATTAAATATGTTGTCTAATATGTATTTCTTACTCATTGCGAGGATCCATATGGTACACTTTCAAAGCGGACATGGTAAAAGAATCTTTTGTTACTATTTATTAAAATTATTTTAAGCTTTCAAAATTATATATCATGTGCTGATAATATAATATCCATAATGATTAATATAGGGTTACACAAAATGAGCTGACATTTTAAATTTGCCACTATTTAATTTGCGGCAAAACCAGAGTAGACATTTTTGCCCTAAGTAAACGTTGAAGTTGAATTATGTAAAGACACACAATCAAACAACGCATATAAATTATAATACATAATCCACTTTAAAATGATGAAAATTTTGTTGAGAAAAAATGACGGTGAATTTAAAAAGTCAGTTAATTTCAGGACACTTCTTAATAAATTAACGAGAGCGTAGTTACTACGGAATTTATTATCAATTTTCGATAATCTGTGAATAGCTTAATCATGAGTTTTACGAGTACTGAAAAGTGACTTCACTTTTAGTAAGTGATGTTAATATCTAAGCGTAAGAACGTCTCTATTGACTATATTTAAGTATACGTTTTATTTTATAAAATATTTTTCTAATTTTTAAGAAAAATATTGATATACGGTCTCATTTTTGTATCCAGTGTATATGCTAAAGTTCATTATTTTTCGTATTCGTTTTTTTATTAAATTTAATGTTCTTGAGAGACTGTCATTTGCAGCTTGTGAACGAAATCACATTACATTGGCGTGCTTCGTAACACTTTCGAGGAGGGTTTATCTTGTATAATATTCATAGTTTATTTATTTATTTTCCATATGGTTTAATATTACAAATTATCAGTTCAAAACATTAACAACACGAAATAAATATGATAATAGCAAAATTAGTTTAAAGTTACATCGGTGGTTGAGTAGGTTTGCATTTTATATAACGTCGCTTTCACGACACTTATTAGAATATATGAAAAAAGATTAATTAAAAGAATTTAGTCTTATATATATTATGATACATTATAATTGAGGCAAGAATTATTGTGAAATTATAATGAAAATGCATTATTCATAATACTCATACGTGCTTTTTTATGTCATAAAAATAAACAAACTGATGTGTTTTGAAAAAATAATATTAAAGCATTTATATTAATTCTATTTATTGATGATTTCGCCTGCTGATATAGAATATTTATTTGGATGTAATGGCATTAAAAATTCAATTTTTTTTTGATGTGGTTTTGTCGTGGAATCGAAAATATACAGAAGTGATCCAACTTGCTTTGAGTCTTTTTTGAATTCATTCAAAAATCGATATAAATATTTCATTTATGTACACGCAAAATAATAAGCCATTGAAAAACCCCGGATAGTAATCGTATTTTGAAATAATTTCATATTGAAGAACTTGTAGCTATTGAATTTAATATTTTCCTAAATATCTCAAAACTACAGTTACGTATTTATAAGTTCTTTCAATTTACACCATTAATATACATACATTAATATTTTAATTTTAAAATACAGAACTTTATGTTTAATAGATTAAACAAATACATGAAAAAAAATATCTTATAAAAAAATTAATAGAATTTGAGTAATTATAAAGATTTACTGGCTCTAAATTTAGATAAGAAATGGTTGAAAATACCAAAGGCTTTTAGTTTCTTAGATTATTTTAGATTGATGGGGATGTTCAGCGGAGGTTATATTATAGTTTATATCATATAATTTACATATATATCGTATGATATTTGCGGATTTGATTGCCACATCTGTCGAATTTTTTCATAATTAAAAAATGCAGGACTAGATGCCCATTGGGTTGAGAAATTATCTGATAAACAATTCTCGTAAAAAATAATATGTCAAGACGTCTTCACATGTTGCTAATCCATATACTCCATTTTAAGAATGGATATCTTCATAGTCTGTGGATCCATATGCCTCACTTTGGGAGCGGACGTGGTATAAGAGAGAACAAATAAAATTATATATGGATTGTAATTTTGAGGAAATGAACGGTACGAAAAATATTTTTCTTGAAAAACACGTTGTCATTGTTGCATTTTGAAATATCATGGAGTATACGATGAATGAATTTCACAAATGATTAAATACATCGCAAAAAAATGTTGCGTATAAAAACTTTATAAAAAATAACGTCCATTGTATTAAAAATTGCCTCTTCTATTCTAATATATATTGTAATGGTACCCGAATTAACATAGGTACACTCAAATAAATAAAAATATTAATGGTATATCGATTTAATTCATATGTTTGACTATTTTTTAGGTGTTGGTTATTTGCGTTTATAGAAAATAAATCCAATACATAACAGTGAAAATTTTATGTATCAAAACGATGGTTTACGGTGTAATATAATTAGTTAAGTGATGTATACGTATGATTTTATAAAACAAACATACTGTTGTTTAACATTTAAAATATACTTTCTTTTTTGAAGGCAGTATATGAGAAAAATAGCACTAATTTAAAACTGAAGATAAATAAATTGAATTTTTATTTCAAAATCAATTACTTATTCCCCAAAACGTTTCAGACGTACGAGGTGTTTTAATGATTCGACAACAAAAATATCAAATTTATATTATTTTTGTAATCAAAACGGTTTTCGATATATATTTTCTACAAAGTGGTTATTATTTCATGAGAAGAAAAGTTTAAATTGATAAATTTACGGTTAAATGAATTTGACTACATTTCTTTCTGTATAATGAACGTAAATCTCTGAAATCATTATTAAGTATAAAATTGTGTTCGCTAACAAGCCATGTTGGCTAAATAAAAAAAGAGGTGTAACTCTTTTCTATGTATTTTAAAGAGTTGTAAAACTAAGATAATTTTGATAGAATGTACTAATTAAAAATAGATCTTTTTACTAGACTTAAAATTTGAAAAGTAAATAGCATTCAGTTTGAATTAATCGTAGTATAAATGTTTTCGCCGATGCGAGAAATAGCACGATCCAACAGCCTTAAAGATGTTGTATATTTTATAGTATAGAATATAAGGCAAACAGCTGGGGAGAGGTTTCTCTTTAATATTGTATAAAGAAATGTCGTTTTTGTTTATGCATAACTCGTGAAAACTAAGCACGCTTCTGTGCAACGTCAAGTGCAGATTGTTTCTTTAAATTATGCACAAAGCTCTGTTGTAGGGACAAGTAGCTTTTTTAAATACGTTTTTGCGTCGACATCAGCGCTGCATGCATTATTAAATCTCTTTGTATTTAGATTTATGACCTGTGAAATGACTATAAATATGCAATTAGCTGTAATAAATACTAGATAAACTAAAACCATATAGCCAAAAAAAAATAGGGATGAAAAGCTGTTTGTTTATGAATATATTATATTAATTATATAACTCGGCTTAATCTAGGATAGATTCAAACTCATTCTCTATTTAAATATTTTTTTATACCGTTATTATAAACTTATTTCAAAATTTGTCTGTACATAACGTTTTAAGTGATGATTATTATTAAGTACACTTTAAGTAGTTGGAAATGTAATCGAAAAAATAAATTAAGTATATTAAAATATAAAGAAAATAATTATCTAATAACTGGTGATAAAAAAATAAACATTTTTGAAATTATATTGATAAGGCTGTGCAGTCCTAACTGTGTACTGAACAAGGGTACCTGAATAGAGTGGCCGCTTTCATATTAGAAAGAT
>JAGVSQ010009372.1:0-13667 GCA_022683975.1 Rhyacophila evoluta | reverse complement strand
TAATATATGTTCATTATATTTTTATTGCTTTCCTAACAATAGGAGATTTAAAACTGGTCAAAATTACTCTATCTGGAAACAATGTTCGCCAATCTGTGATGAATATACTAAATGCCTGCCAAATATCAACCGAATATGTTGACAAAATTTCAAAACCATCTCCTAGAAGTTACGAAAACACAAGGTATAATAGCCAACGAGTGATTTACAATCATCAAAGAAAACCTGACATAATCATTCTATATATTATAGTCAATGAAATAGTTTTAAAATTCTTTCATACTGATTTTGCATTGAAAAAATTGTTTGCAATATTTATAGATTCACAGCTCTAACTATCGAATACTAAAGAAATAAATATGTTTGTTATAAAAAAATATCCTATGATAATTGCAAAACAATATGTATGCCATATGTTATTTGAATTGCAATATAAGTAATTCCATTCAATGTGTGAATAATTATTATGAGGACTAATAAAAATATAATATGATTTTCAGACACTTTAGTTACAACAATCCATTTGATGAGAATGATCCTTTATACACAAGCTTTGTTATGAGAGAACAAGTCAACACTGTAAAAGAACTCGACTCTCTAAAGTGAGTAGGTATGACTATATATACTCTAATGCATTTTCAATTACCATGACCTTTTTATTTATAATCATACTCGGATGAAATGAGGACTGGGTTACTAACACCAACTATTATTACTAGTATCGTTTATACATAGTGCTTTTTATGTTCCATGCTGATTCTTTTGTTTAGTTCATATTTCACAGTCGTGAAGAGTGGGCAATAACAATTTATTATGAAGCATCCATCACCGCAACAATTTCTTGAAATTTAAACATTTTATTTAAATAATTATTCAATTTTAAAAGCTTTTAATTGGATTGTTCGTGTCGGTGGATTCTTCTCATTGCTACATTATTGCTTAGTATATCTAAACAATGTCTTTTTTTAGCACTGTCTCACTTCCCGCCATTACACAGTAACGACATAACGTACAATCTATCATGGCTAATTCTACCTAATCATTCGGCATTGGCTAGGATCTAATAATTTCCTAAAAATCATCATAAGCAACGAGGCACATTTTGATTTAGCTGGCATTATTAATAAACAAAACAGCCGCTATTCGGGCACTGAAAATTCTCAAGTGATACACCAATGATCATTATACTCTTGTAGAATGACTGTGTGGTACGCCATTTGGTCCAGCGGCATCTTTGGGCCATATTTATTTGAGGATGCTAGAGGCAATGCTGTAACAGTTACTGGTGTCTTTCTTATGCCGGATGCGGATCAATTGGGCCACAATAATTTATTATTGAACACTTATTGTCGTTTATTTATAAAACATTTGTTTATTTTAATATTTCCAGAATATGGGTATTTAAGAATCATTCAGTTGCCCGAGAAAAACATAATGCCACCAAAGCAACTAGAGACCACATAAATGAATTGATCAAAAGGCTTAGTGAAGATTATCAACTAAAAGAGGTAAGATTACTCGGACCATAATTTTTTCAATAGTTATATCTTTTTTATTTATTTTATATAATTATTATCTTCTTGATAATTACAAAATCATCATATTTGGTAACCATTATCTGAACAGGGATCTTTTGCACTATGATTACTTTTATAGAACTTTTATGTTGTACGCAAATAATGATTAAATATTAATTAATAGAAATTGTGTATACTAAAGAACTAATTAATTAAATACTCAATGTTTTCTGGGTCATTTAGTACTATAATAAATGCAAACCAGAAATTATAAAAAACCTGCACTTAAATAATATATAATATTTCACTCTATTTTTCACTTGGCTAGAACATTTTAAAATGAACAAATGGGCGTATATCAACCATAGTAAGGTTTTACAGTAAAAAAATCATGCACTTCCTGCCTTGATCACTCCTAATAATTTGAATGATGCTCTATTAAATGATAATTTATACTGTACACCTACATAGTCGCAAAGTCGCAATTGACGCTGGAAGGTAAAACTCATCAACTTACAGCTATATCTATTTGCAAACATTGATAAAAAAATATTATAATATCGTTTTTCAGATTAAATGGGAGTCTGGATGGAACATTAGTCATATCAGAGGAGGCCTTCAAAGTTTTAATGCTCTTGCTACACAGCATGCAGAGCAGATGCACACCCTTAAAGGTACAGTAGAAACTCGATATAATGGGGTTGTTCATTAAAGCCGAAAATTCCATTATATAAAAGTAGGTTTTTCAACTGCATTTTTCTTTATTAAAATAATGGACGGCACGCTACAAGATCAGTGAAGTATTATTTACACTTTTAAAAAATGTCTTTACTTTTTATTAATTTTGACTACATCTGTAACAAGTTGATATTATAATTAAGTCAATGGTAGATTTAAAAGACAGTAATAGTAGAAGGAAAATATAATCTTCCAAATGTATCATGAAGTTACATCTGGAAAGTCTATAAATATTGTTAAAAAAAAATTACGTAAAAATTATTACTGTCACTAGGTGTGTTGGAGTTGTCAACAAGGGGTGCTCATTTTATTTCAGATCGCACGTTAGTTCTTGGACAATTCACTGGCGTTAGTTTAGATGGACACGTATACTTAGGTAACACGGAAGTAAGACACAACTGGCTAGATGTAAGTAAGCAATTTTAAATTCTCAATAGACTCTCATTTCTCTAGTGCTGTAAAAACACAAGATGGAAGATTTAAAATTCATTGTTTCACGATACGAAATAAGAATTGAAAGATTAATAATATACAGGAAGTCGTCGACTTACGACCACAATTGGTTCTGATAAACAGGCCGTAAGTCGATCTGCTCATAAGTTAGCGTATGCAATAATTTCAGTGCATATTTATTATGTAAATTACAGTGTGTGTTTTCTTAAGACTGTTTTCTATGTTCTTTATAATAAGTGTATCACCGCTGCCATTTATTGGGCTTCTTTTTTTATTATATTAGTTATCATTAGCATTCCTGATATTCAAATATCTTTATGTATTGCTATGTTTTTTTTATTTTTACACTTGTTAAGATTAAGTAAAAAATCGCTACTGTAAAATTAGTTAAAAATTATAGCATAAATAAAACATATAAAATAAAAAATGCGGGTGTTTATTCTACATATAGGTTATCTTTTAATTGGCCTCTTGCTTGTTTCTTTTTCGTAATTACCATAATTTTTCTTTTCAAATCAATAGCCTCATTGATATTTTCCTTTTTTGTAGACATCTTGAAGGGCTTAACTTGAGCAGGCTTTATTTCAAAATAATTAAAAAATCATTAAACAGCAACCCTAAATAAATGAAACTCTACAATATAGGCTCCATTAGAATTACTTATAACCTTATTGCACATTTGTACTCTACTGACTATTCTTATTTCAGTTAATAAAAAATGTAAAAAAACATGATGATGCACTGCAGCTGATACCTACATATGAGAGAACTCTCTCAACTGTTTTGAGAAATATACGTATCAAACGAAGGTAGTTATATAAAATTATAATCATACAGTTTAAAAACACATTGATATGTCTGTTTATAACTTTGGTTCTAAGATAATAATAGACTAAATAAATGACCATGACCTTTAATAATAAAGTGCAATATTTATCTCTAGAATGTGGATATGATCAGAGACCTTCGAAAGAATATTTAAATTTTATGACGCAGAATGATTCCTACATAATATTTGTAAATGCAATTCAACTACATACTCGCTTATGCATCAGCAAATAAATAAGTTGGCATCTGTTCTGATTTACTTTTCAGAAAGTTCATGCCCAAGATACAAGCAGCAGAATACTGTACTCAATTGCGACGTTTGATGACATCTTTAGGAGATATTTACTCATCAGGTGGAAAATTTCCTGCTTCTATTCCAAAGTCTTTAGCCTCATATGAAATTGTCATTGAACCGTATGTATAATAAAACATTTTAAATATTATATTTCTTTTTTCCACAATATTCTTAATAAATGATTGTTACGAGTGTTATAATATTATATTCTATAAAAGTAAATAATTTAGCATATTACTGTTGTATCAATATCAATGTATTATAATTATATTATATGATATTTATTATAGTGAAGCTGGTCCTCTAATGGTATCACCTACGGGTCAAATTATCACCCCATCATCGTGTCCTGGAGACCAGCTTGTTAGTTTTATCGCCCTTCACCTCGACGAAGCTATGGAAGGACTGACACGTTATAAAATGTACTTAAATCTTTTCAATTAAATGTTAACCAAATATTAAATGATTTCATCTAAGCATATGGATGAAAATAAAACATGATCTTTATTGATATATACAGATTTCAAATAATTTAACAATTCAATATAATTTATAAGCACTTTATCATTTCCTTTTTTAAATTTAGAAATAAGTACACCGAACGAAAACTACATGCCGAGTGTGTCACACGATTGGGAGTCGTGGAATTACTGAAGGATGATTGTGTTACGCCCGACCGCATGATCCAGTGTTGCCAACAACTACTTCAACATGCATCCACGTTGCACAATGATCTAAATGGAATCAGCTTATGGATTACCAGTTATTATTCAGTTCTTTCAGACGGTGTTATGTGCATTCCATGGGATTGGAAATGGTAAAAGCAAAGCCTTTACTTTCAATTGAAGATCTGTGATATATGAAGAATACCCAGAAAGCGTCGACATAAAGATAAATAAACAATTATATTACATGACCTGAAAACCTGTATATTTTAAATATGATTTTTCTACATATAGTATAAATCAGAGTTGCCATTTTATTTGACATTTTGAATGAATTAACCGACATTTTCTTTATTTTACAGATAGTATGATAATAAAACACTTTAGGCCAATCTTCTCAATAGTTTCAGCGTTAATCTAACCAATTTATGGGGCTAATAAGATTACTGATCACCAAAGTGATTCAAAAACTTTTTAAAAAAACATAAAACCAAAGATGTATTATTAAGCTTCAACTATTCAATGAAGTTTCCACATAATTCCACATATATTATCAAAGTTAAAACGTATTATGACAATGTCACTGACATTGGCAAGAACTTTATCATAAGCAACACATAGTAAATGCTCAGTTAACAGTATTGCGTATGAGAAGGCTATGTAAAATAGCCTTATCACACTTAATCGAATTACCAGTATTTATTATTGCCCTTCGACTTCTTAATTTTTTATTAAAAAAATATTTTTCCTAGATTTGGATCTATGACTATTTTATGAACTATTGAAATTTGTTTATATTTCACTTGTTAGCGTTGCAGGATAAAGCTACCATAAAAATATAAGTATTTTATTACAAATTCTTCTATTTCGTATTTATAGTATAATTGATGGGTGATATTATAGATTGGTGGCAGCCCTGTTTCAAGTATAATTTTGACAAGGCTAGTGTTGACGAATTGTACTCGTATAAATATACAGTAAAACCTCTATTATCTGAATTTTTAATATCACCCCATGTCACTGAAAACAAAACGTGTTATGCCAACATTAAAAGATAAACTGTATATTTTCGATGGTTTGATAGTCCTATAACAAGACCAAGATGACATGCAACTGATGCCAATTAGGAGATAATTAGTCGTACACATTCTGAAGCATTATAACGCTTTGATGTATGTAGCTATGAAGCGGTTTGAGAGGGAGAAAGAAAGCTACAGAACTTATATTTCTTAAAACTATACGTGATTTGGTGGCTTTAAAAAGGATAGCTATTGCTCAGCAAAAATCAATATGTACATACACCCGGACCTCGTATAGTACGGCACTTATACAATACAGTTGATAAATTGTGGCAAATTCTTGTATACTACGGTTTAAGAAAAAAATAATCTGAATTATTTAAAACTGGTAAACTTCCATATGTGAGATCAAGCACCATCAGTCGAAAATATTAATTAATTAATTAAAAAAATAATCATTTAAAAATTAATCAACGTGTCTGATTTGAACACCTCTAAATCCTGTCATCACAAAAATATTCTACTTGTCATTTTTGACTAGATTCATAGTCAAAGAAATAACCACTTTAAATGCTTGCTGGTAAAAAGTGTAATTAGAAGTAGTCACTGGAGAAAATGTTGTACTGCCGATAATAGATGAATACAAAATTGACAATAATTATCATTTGTCGTGGTATTGGTTTGGAAGGATTTGATAACATGGATATTCAATATTGAAGGGCCATGCTTTTAACGAAGAAGAACTAGTCGAAATATTAGATGAACCCACCATGATACTCAGAAAGCAGTTGCAGCGAAGCAGCTACATGAGTGATTTTTATATTGTTTATTGGTAAAAATAAAGGATATAATTGAACTTTGACATTTTTTTGGAACGCATACCCTAATTTTGTATGAACTTCAAACCTCGTGTATCATGGATTTGTACAATACGACATCTTTGTGGAACCATATGACCGCGTTATACGAGGTTCGAGTGTACTTGAATGTGACATCAAATAGTAATCGTCTGTATGTATTGTACTTAAGCGTATTTTGTAAACATATAATGGAAATGTTTACACTACACTTGTAATAGATTTACATTTTTTCCTTATCTCGATTATCCGGATTTTCTGTTCCAGACCATCTCAATCCCTGTTTAGTTCAGATAATCAAGGTTCTACTGTATAGGGTTTTTATGGAATTTAAGTAGCTGCTTGATTATAATAATAAATATGACTTTATGTACTCAAGATAGTTTATAATCTAAGGAAAACTGACACATTCTCACAACTAGTCTGTATTGTATTCCACACCATCTCACTTAGCTATCCTATAAATTTAAGCCATGAGTAAAATCATTCAGTGTATAGAACTAACTAAATTTGTATTATATCATATATTACTCACATAACTTTTATTAATAGAAAAAAAAGCAGTTGAGAATGATTATAAAGACGCACCGGGAGCAAGAAACTTCAAACACCGACTTATTCACTTACAGTTAAAATATAAAGACATATAATATTTAATTTATACATTGTTCAATAAAATTTGATTTACATGGAGTATTAGCCTAATGTATAACAAGCATTTATTGTAAAACAGTTTATGTATACATGCAGGTAATGGCCGCTGTGTTGAGAAATTAAAAGGACAATAAAAACACCAGAAAACATTGATAATGTTAAAGCTGCCATATGTTATCTAAAATATTTTATCTGTACATACTCAACTGCATTGGTATGCAAAAACAACACTGATTGGTACGTAAAATGTTACATAAAGGTTTATTTAATTATCTACCATTTTTTAAATAATGAAATGACATATCGATGGCTTAATCTGCAAACCAGTCAACTCCATCTACGTCAAATGTTCAGGGGCAACAAAAAACTTTGGGGAATGTGTATCTGTTGCCTGGCATGTGCGGGTGATATTACCTATTTCAATTTTTTGTGAATTCTATGTGCATTAAAGCTGATTAAAATAGCATCAAAATCGGTTTTTCGGCCATAGGTGAAGTTAGCTGGCTTGCAAATTAAGCCATCGATTAACACTTATTAAGCATTTTAGTTGAAAAGTTTCCTCAATCATATTTTTGCAGTATACATTCGATGTATTAAAATGAATGACCTGCCTCATTAAATGATAACAAATACATTAGCTTAGTTTTAAAATAGACTTCAAATAGTAAGTCTTGAGCTATTTTCATAACTGAAAAGAAAATGTTAAAAATAATAAAGAGCATTAAATAATGCACACCAGTACAATAACTATTTTACATGCATGTTATTATTTATCAATTATTAATCTGTAGTAATTTGAAATATGCAAAAAATAATATATTTTTGTACCTATTTACCTGTTATTGTGGCCTTTTTATTTCATTCCAACAAATTATTCACCTCTTCCATTACCACTAAAATTACGACTCAACAATATCTATTCCCTTTTACTTATATAGATAGTCTTCAAGTTACGGATCCTCTACTTATGTGAATTCACACTTTTACGATTTAAAAAAAAAAAATATTTAATATGAAAAGGATTAATAAACATAAACACATAGGTAATATCAGGGAGATGGATAGGCTAGAATTGGTTTGATTGTAAAAAATTATGACGAATAATAGAAAAGTCAGTAAGTAGTTGAGGTGTAAATAAATCTTAACAAGATAGCCTAAAATAGAAAATAAAAAACTTTTCATTTAAGTATTTTATTTAATTTATTAATCAACTCTTAAATGACAAAAAATATGTAGATATGTATATAAATTGAATTATTGCATGCTTTAATCAAAATATATCTTCAATTTCAATAGACAGTATAGATAATATGTACATAAAGATATCTTTATTTAGGCCAATTTAGAATATATGTATGAGTATAGATAGTAGATTGAAGACTCCAAAATTCATCATAAGAATATGCCATATTGATGGCTTAAAGTGCAAAGATTCTTCACTCTTAGCTGAAAATGATTTAATAATGCTTGTAGCATCATGCTATATGCTGTCCCATATTAACTTGAAAACTTGACATTATTTAAATGCCTCAAGAAAATTCTGTAGAGCTCCAAGAACTACACTACAAAATATTTAACTCTGGTATTTTATATTCAAATCTATCAAAAGTGTGTCGTTCGTAAGCGGCTTTACAAATAAATTGTTTGAAGTGTTTTTTTATATCAAATTAATCGAAAAAATAATCAGTTTTTACACTCCTGTAAAATTGTCACAAATAGTTATCAAATTTGCACTTTAAATCATCAATATGAAGATTTTATATTACTTATACTTATATCAGCAGTTAGTAAAAATATTTTAAATATACTAATTAGATAAATGCAGTTTTGACAACATAGTAAATATTACCTATTATTGACTAGGTATGATTCATATTAAACTTCAAAATGACCAAGAATGATTTTATTTTTAAAAATACACAATATTTTGTGATAGGTGTAAATTAATATGAAAGATTCGATTATTGACTATCCGCTCCCTATATGGAGCTATCAGTCACCTCACGGTGTCTCTGGAATTTCCTGTAACGTTCCATTTACTCTATGTGGAAGCATCTACAGTTTGTGATTTAACCAGATCCGCAAAGTGACTTTTGACATCTTTTATTTGAAAATTTACCAACTTCAAATAGTTTTAAATTTACAATATCACAAATGTCAATATTTATTAATTAATAGCCTAATTTTTTTTAATACAAAGTTGTGGTAATAATTTAAATATTGAAAAATGTGCGCAAAGTGAGGATACTATAAATTTTCAAAAGTACACCCGGACCTCGTATAACACAGTTGATGAATAGTAGCATTTTGGGGAAGGATTTGATGACCTGAATATTCAAGGTATCGACCATTCTTTAAGCAAAGAAAAACTAGTCAAAATTTTAGATGAACCTACCATGATAATCAGAAGGCAATTGCAGCAAAGCAGCGACATATTTCACATCAAAAACAATAAAAAAAGTTTTAGTGTTAGCTGATAAATTAGAACATTATTCTATGAAAAATGATCCTATAATGGAAAGAAGTTTGAAATTCAAGACAGAATTACAAAAGTTCTTGGCTCCTTATAATGAAATTCATAAAAATATACATGCTAAAAGCAGACAATCGCTTATTAGGCAGTTTTAAAAGGTCAAATCTAAAATTCTTCAGGGTCTTCCAAAAATGAAAACTTACAACACATTTTGAAAAGGAGTCGAATAAATAGGATTTCAAGTGATAGTCACTATGAATCATACTGTAAATAGATATATAAATGTATATGTTTTCTACTGTTTATTAGAAAAAATGAAGGGTATAATTGAACTTAGATATTTTTTTGGAACGCATACCCTAATTTTGTATGAACTTCAAGCCTCATATAAAACGGATTTGTACTACACAACGAGGTCCGGGTGAAATATGTTTTTTTTTACTTATTTTAGCCATTAGATCCATTAACGGACGTACATGTTATATTTTTGCACAAAAAATAAATCATTTTTGAAAGCAAACTGGAGAATATGTAACTGTGAGACATTGTTCAAAGAATACCCAATTAAATTCCAGACTCTTTTTTCATTTAAAAGGCAGAGTGAATATAGCATTTAAAATTCAAAAAGATCTCCATGATAAATGAATAAAATAAAAAACAGTTCAAATGTGTTTGAAGAATATGTTTCCAAGGCTTAAATTTAATATTAAAGAAAATATTTTTTAAGCACTACAAACAACTTTACTAAAATTTGGATGAAAAATAGTAACTGGATATATGTCTTAACTATCATACATCTTAGACTATTTCGTATATATCACACTAACGATAAAAATTACATATTTTTCAATTTATTTTAGCAAGTTATGCCGACATGAAGAGATAAAATTATCTCAATATAATAATCGGAAGTTATAATAAGCAATATCTGAAAAAAATGTAGCATGCATCAAAAGTTTCCATCCACAATCACAATAAAAAATAATCTTTTTTGCGATATGTAGCCGTGTATTATCGTGGTTCATGATTACACTTGTTCATTGAATAGACTAGACTACTAGACCTGAGATTGCTTGTCGTAACTTTTCCATATGGTCAAAATAAACATCAGTCATTATGGCATGACTGACTGAGAAGTTCAAAATGAATCAAACTTCAAATATCCTACCGTACACAGATATTAACGATTGTTTGGAATTCATAAACTATTTTTGTGTTACATATGTAAGATCTTTGTTATGTTGAAAAAATCCATTTTTCATTTCCCATTACAAAACAATCTTGAAATGGATTATTTTTGTGGCAATTCAACAAGGAGTATTCAATACAGTATATGAATCTCCGCATGTCTCGACAGATTAATTTTTACAAGAATTGTTTGTCTAACAACTGTTCAACACTATGGACATCCAGTCCTGCATTTTTGGATTTTAATAAATATGACAGACATGGGAATCTGTATAGAATATGGAATTACCCTGATTGCAAGCTGAATTGCTGATTGAATAAAAGCTTTTCGAAATATGAAAATTAAAGATGTAGAATAAAACCTACATTACTGGTTATATTTGTACATCCTACCAATGACTGTGTTTGCTTCTTAGTGGAGGTTATATAAACAGAGTTTTTATGAGGATGATTGTTAGTCATAGTTTTTCTTAATTTACTATCGCATAATATGATAGTCAGATGCACAAAATCTTGTCTTTAGGAAAAAATATTAGAATAATTTTATTATTCTTATTTATTTGCAGCCGTTGGAAAATTTTACATCATCAATGTAGCCCATGGGGCAATTTCCATCGGCCAGGCCTGTTTTATACAGATTTTTTTTTTAAACGACTGAATATACTTATGATTGTCAGTATTGAGGAATTATTATGAACATATAATATGTAATAACTATTGCTTATCCATTAACACTATATGTACTAAAAAAAGCTAGCTCTAAGACTAATCAGTTTAAAAAGTTTTATTCGAAATATAAGTTTAGAATTCATTTTTAATTTTCATCAAAACCTCTACGAATATAATAACTGAGATGTATAGTTCCTATCTACCATTAGTCCTATAAGTTTCAGACCACCTTCAAGTCAATAATTAGTATCGTAATTACTCCCAAAATATTAATTATTTGATTTTATTTTAAACTTCCATATTCCAATAACAATGCCCACGAGATAAGTAATTTACTAGATTTTATAAGAAGAAGTAACAAACAAAAGAAATCAATGCCAAAATTTTACCAAAGTGCACTTATGGTACATAGGAACTATACAATTCATTTAATAAATCTTAAAATGTAATTTTTTCCCAAAGGAACATCTCTAAAAATGCATTTAATCTTTCAATATTTTAATATTATTATTATTATATGTAATAAAATTGAAATGGCCCAGAAGATTCGAGCTCTGATTCTTTAGAATCATATTTTATTTTAGTGGATGGTACTGAAATTAACATGAGTTTTGTGATCACCGAAAAACGGTTTTACAATTGTATTATTGTATATTAGGTTCTGAATAGATGTTACTATTGTTAAAAAAAGATAAATATTACCATACAATCATTAAGAAATTGCATAAATGAGAGGAGAGCTTAATTAAGAATTTTTACACAGCCAATAAATATTCGATGAAGGAACTCAACTTAATTTATAAATTCATCATACCAATAAAAAATATAAAAATACTATAATTCACTCGTCAAAATCGTGGACTTATGATTAAAATATCATAAAGAAAACTGGTTTCCTAGCTAATGCAAAATATAAATGAAAATATACAAATTTACAGATTAAGAATCTCAATTTAACTTCATGTGATAACCGCTTAGTCATCTATAAACATGTATATAAAAACCACTTCTCAAAAAAGGATGAAAGAAACATATTTTTGCTACCACTTGATGAAGACAACCCCTTTAAATCGAGAGTCAATCTTCTGTACTCGATAAATGTAATTTTAAAACATTCAGATGCAGGAATTTATTTTATATTGCATTGTATATGACACTATAATAATGATTGAAGATAATAAAAATACAGTATTTACATTTAGGATAGAAAATACTAATCAATATAAGATTAAATTGTGAGAAAATATTAAATTTTTGTGAAAAAACTCATTCTAACCTTCATTGTCAATCTAAATCACCCAGATACAGTATATTATCTGATTATTCCAAAAATAAATAGCATTCACTACTCTAAAAATCCAGCCATTTTTTTTATACAGAATACTTGCATGGCATGGGAAGGCGCAAAAGTCTTGACTGGGATTCTTAAAATTATTAATTTTCTACAAAGCAATACGGAAATTTGATTAATCCATCTCTAGAAGGTTATTCATTAAAATAAATAAATAATACTGAATGCATTAAAAGTAGGACATAAAAAGTACTGAAAAGAGTAAACAAAAATGTGGAAATTAGAGATAAGTATAAAAGTCACTAAGGAAACTGTTTGCAATAGATGCCGTTCCAAAATTGGGATAAGTTCAAATAAATACAAATGGCGAGTTGAATTTTATGAGGTTTCAGTGTATATAATATTAAGTTTCATTTTTCTCTCGCATTACATCAGAAATAAACAAAATAGTTTTCAACATGTCTCCGATGCTAATTTAAACCCCAGTAAGTAATGATCATTTAAAAGTTACACTGTAAAGATACATGTTTCAAATTTTATTTATAAAAAAAAAATCATTCCCATGCATTTAAGTTATTAAAACTCATTTTCTCACTCACTACAATGCAAATTAAATCTGGATATTCAATACAGTAGAACCAAGGTATAACGGACTAATGCAGATGAGAGGGTGTCTTTCTTAGTTATACTGCCAAAGTAAGTTCAATTTATGACTATGATTTTTCGAGTTGACATCTCATCATATGTATAGTTTGAAATAGCACACGAAAAAGTATATTTATTACCTTAGAAAGTTTTACATAATAATATTCTATGCTTTATTTTTTTAAATAATCATAGAATTATAATATATTCCCAAGTAGCAGAATGTTTTGTATGTTTTACTGGGCAGACTATAAGATATTACAACTTATGGTATTAAATTCTAAATTATTTAAAACTGGTAAACTTCTATGATGAAACTTCAGTGATCTAACATATGGAAGATTACCAGTTTTAAATAATTTAGAATTTAAAATC